>JARJLU010012819.1:15307-83721 GCA_030272975.1 Sparidentex hasta | reverse complement strand
GCATGATGTTTCCACCCCCATGCTTCACAGTGGGTATGGTGTTCTTCGGATGCAATTCAGTATTCTTTCTCCTCCAAACACGAGAACCTGTGTTTCTACCAAAAAGTTCTATTTTGGTTTCATCTGACCATAACACATTCTCCCAGTCCTCTTCTGGATCATCCAAATGCTCTCTAGCAAACCGCAGACGGGCCTGGACATGTACTGGCTTCAGCAGGGGGACACGTCTGGCAGTGCAGGATTTGAGTCCCTGGCAGCGCATTGTGTTACTGATAGTAGCCTTTGTTACTGTGGTCCCAGCTCTCTGTAGGTCATTCACTAGGTCCCCCCGTGTGGTTCTGGGATTTTTGCTCACTGTTCTTGTTACCATTTTGACGCCACGGGGTGAGATCTTGCATGGAGCCCCAGATCGAGGGAGATTATCAGTGGTCTTGTATGTCTTCCATTTTCTAATAATTGCTCCCATAGTTGATTTCTTTACACCAAGCGTTTTACCTATTGCAGATTCAGTCTTCCCAGCCTGGTGCAGGTCTACAATTTTGTCTCTGGTGTCCTTCGACAGCTCTTTGGTCTTGGCCATAGTGGAGTTTGGAGTGTGACGGACTGAGGTTGTGGACAGGTGTCTTTTATACCGATAATGAGTTAAAACAGGTGCCATTAATACAGGTAACGAGTGGAGCCTCGTTAGACCTCATTAGAAGAAGTTAGACCTCTTTGACAGCCAGAAATCTTGCTTCTTTGTAGCTGACCAAATACTTATTTTCCACTCTAATTTGGAAATAAATTCTTTAAAAATCAAACAATGTGATTTTCTGTTTTTTTTTTCCACATTCTGTCTCTCATGGTTGACCTTTACCCATGTTGACAATTACAGGCCTCTAATCTTTTCAAGTAGGAGAACTTGCACAATTGGTGGTTGACTAAATACTTATTTTCCCCACTATATATATATATATATATACACACACACATATATACACATACACACACACACACACATATATATATATACACACACACACACACACACACACACACACACACACACACACACACACACACACACACACACACACACATAAGTCTAAAACAATGTCTTCATACATCTCCCACCAAAAGGTACAATCTTCCCAAACAGTGAATCCTGAATCCTGAAGCTGTTTGAGTTTTAAGGGGATTAATGCTTTATTCAGTGGTACATAAAATAAATCCATATTTTACCAGCCAATGGTAAAGGGGTTACAAAAGCATTCATTAAATAATCTATTTGTCCTTGTTGACATAATCTTTTGAATCTGACTTTTTGCCATTGTGGGTATGTAAGATGGATGTTGTTGGTGTAGTTCTTGTTCAATACCACTATTCAAAAATGATGATGATGATGATAATGAAAAATGAACAAACCAAATAACAAAACAGGAAAATACAAATTGTAATTGTGAACAATTATAGGTGCTTTAAAGCAGATGATGACAAGCACTTAAACAGAAGATGATGACCAGCAATAAGATATTCAAAAGATAAGATATCTTTAATAATCTTTATAAAATTAATATTACATGTATACGATTAATATCATAATATTCATTTACAAAACACATGTCAGATCAGAAAGTCCAAAACAAAGCAGTGATATAAAGTTGCTATGGTACCAGGGTAAACAAAGCGCAGGTAGGTCTCAGCTTGGGCTACAGTTACCATGGTCACAAGTAAACAGAAAGCTCAGAGGCAGAGAAGAGAAAATGTCAGCAAGGAGAAAAGAAAGAGCAGACGGGGGAAACAAGGAGTTTTTCACTGAGGAGGAGGGGAGGAGTAATGAGAAGAAAGACCTTGAGGAGGAAATGACAGAGGCTGCCTCCTCTACTGAAACCAGAGGAAAACCTGGACCATCCAAACAACAATTCATCCACATAATCCCAGAGGCAGTAGACGACTTCCTGAGGAACTTCCTGCGGAGAACAAGCCTGAGCCGCACTCTGAACAGCTTTGAGTCAGAGTGGTACAATTCAGCTCAGAAACTCCTGTCAGAAAGTATGACAAAGGCAGCAACAGGCGTGTTCCTCTTTCCCGACGCTCTCACACACAGGCAGCTCCTCCAGAATGAGCTTGAAACTGTCCACAGAGAGACGGAGCTGATCAGACCGGAGGTGCTGGCGACAGGGAACAGCTTGCTGAGGATGCAGAGGGAGAGGGATTTCCACCGCCTACAGTACAGACAAGTTGCTGAAGAGAAAAACAGGCTGATTGAGGACTTCAAACGACTGAAGATACACCTGCAGTCCTATGAGCCAGCGGTGAAGCAGCTGGAAGACGAATATCAAGCAGCTCTGAGGCATAAAATGCTCATCAGTCTGAAAAAGGACAAAGTTAAAAATTCCACAAAAGCTAGACTGAATCAGGAAAATTCCCAACTCAAGAAAGAGAGAAGCATCAAAATGAGCATGAGCATAGATAAATCATTAGCAAAAAGAACCACAACCAGACACCCAAAGGACATAGACTTCTCCGTTGGCAGCAGACTGATGAACTCTCAACAAGCTCAGGTGAACTTTGAAAACTTGAAAAACCCCAATCATTTAAGTTTGTCCTGCTCCATCAGGGCCCACAAGCTACCTATCAGTTGCATTGACCTCCATCCACGAAAACAGATCCTCGCCTCTGCCAGTGATGACTGCAGCTGGAGGCTGTGGGCACTGCCAGCCAATGAAGAAAAGGTAAGAGGAAGGGTGTTCTTGTATTTGAATCCACGAGAGACATGAAATTATATTAATATGTGATGATGTCACTGTGGCTGAGATGACAAAACACAAACAAATGAAAAAAAAATTGCGGTAGTTTTTGTTGACAGAAAAGATGACATGATGTGCGATAAAATGACCAGTGAAATGAGATATATAAGACACAAGAATGATTTTTTTAGTGGTAATGCAAGACAAACTGAGATGAGAAAAAAATCAGATCAGGAGGACGACAAAAGAATGTTTAATGACTGAGGCCAGACACAACTCAGTGTTAGAAAATGAGAAATAAAGAGGTAAGTCATTAACATAATGTAATTCTTATTAAAGATAAGTTAAAGGAAAGACACACTCTGGTTGGCTGATGTAATGTAATGTGTGTTGGCAGATTGGTCAGATGGTTCTGACAGGTGTGGGTCATTCTGATTGGCTGTCTGGCTGCAGTTTTCACCCTGATGGATCAAAACTGGCAACAACCAGTGGAGACACCAATGTAAGTTCATCCCTTACTACAGAAAGTGAGATTTCTGTGTCCTTTTTTTATTCTAAAGCATGCTTTGTGTCAGAATGCTCAACCCACGGAGACCTGCACACATTCTGCAGAAATTGTTCATATGACCTCGCAAGACTTGAGTAAGGTTGTGATGTCACATCTACACAGTCACTGCCCTCAGCCATGCCCCCAAGTACCTGACTTTGTAACTGCAGTTCAACAACATCCCCACCATGCTCAAACAAACACAGACCTGCACCTCAGAGTAATACTTAAGTCTGAACAGGTGAGTCTTGAGTCTTTTGCGGGAGATGGCCTGTGACTCTGCTGTCCTGACACTGGTCGGGAGATTGTTCCACCACTGAGGCGCCTGAACAGAGAAGAGTCACTACTTCGCTGACCAACCTTGCTGTTTGCTCTCAGCGATGGCGGTACCAGCCGGCCAGCTCGCTCTGGGTTGTGTGGACTGACCAGTGTTTCTGGCTTTTTTAAGACAACTAAGCGCTTTATAATTCTATTGTAGGTCATTTAATGATATATTTTCTGTCCTAGAACAAAGTGTATAAATAAATTAAGCATGATGACCACAGACCTTATTATGACAGTAAAACAAGTCATTTTGAGGGGGTTGTGGTGCACAAAAAAATGTATTCAGTGTTTTACAGACACCTCTTCACAACTGGTCCACTGTCGTCTTCCCGTCTGTTACAACTGTTTCTGGCTCATTTGTGTCATGAACCATGATATCAGTGAGGTACAATATAACGCTTCACATGTTGATGAAGGTTCTCAGTCATCCAGGTCATGGTAAAGTGCTGTATCACAGGGAACAGGACTTTTGTCCTTTGTTGAAGACATTTCACATCTCATCCAAGAGGCTTCTTCAGTTCTAACTAACTAAGTTGCAGGCTTTTCAACTCTGTGTGTGAGTGTCCTTACATAGTTGTTAAGGACACATGTGAGCTCTGAGTTTCAGAGTCATTATGGCCACTTGTGGGTTGTTGGTCCAAGTGGGTTAGTAAGGCTAGGTGTGCCAAGGTGTCAATAGTTGTTAAGCTGTCTGAGGAGATAACTCAGTACAGCATTATAGGTGGGTGATAATAATTGTTTTAGGCCACCTCCTCTGTTTAAAGACGGACATTCCAGTTTGATATAGATGGATTCCTTTACTCCTCTTTCAAACCATCTGTCTTCTTTGGACAAGATGTTTACATTGTTGTCCTCAAAGGAATTATTTCTCCTCCAGATGTAAGTCTTGACCTGAGGAGTTGACCCTCCTGTGTTGTGCCATTGGTTTATTATTGTTTTGTGTGTACAAATATGTGCAGTCCTGGCTGCACCGAACAGCATAAACTACATTACTTTGTTTATGTCTGAGTGTTTTGTCCTTAGGATGGACTTTGTGCCTAAGTGGGTTGGTAGGTTTAAGAAGAATTGGGATATGATGTTTATTTAAGACCTCCTGAGTTTCTCAGATCTTCCTGCGACATAGAGAATGATGATGTATTATGTTTTCTCATCTCCTTCTCTATGTCTGCACTGGATCTTTTAGCAGTTTTTGACAAAGGTCCACTTTTGGTAGCCACCGGTTTTAAGAGTTCCCCTGACGTGTGTCTGTTCCTTCCCTTACCCTCAGACTTAGTGGGCATGTTCTCAGCCTGATGGTTCAGGGTTCGGATGACCACCAGCTTGTGCTCCAGTGCGTGATGATAGTCGAACAGCAAATACTGATTTGTGTGTGTAGGTTTTCTGTACACCTCAATATTGAGGCTTCTTTTTTCAGTGTCCTCTTCAAGACACTGTTCCCCGGCGTGGATTAAAGGCATTGCAGCATCACAGTCCAGGAAGTGGTAGTCATTTAAGTGCCTGAAATAAGGTATGTGGTTGTTATGCTTAAGATATTTACACATTTTGTTTTAGGACAGAAAATACATCATTAAATGTCCAACAATTGAATTATAAAGTGCTTAGGTGTCTTAAAAACGGCAGTTGCAAAGAAGTGGCTAATTTAGACTCACTTTACAGGCCGACTTCTCAAACTGTTCCAACTATAACTTTACAACTTGTAGATTGATCAATTTATGAGGAACACACATAGTAATTGTGTGAGACAATTGTGCTGGTGACATTTTAGTCATGTGACCACAATGTAGTTTGTTTATAGCTTAACTCTAGCTGTTTACTTCTAGCTATTTAATTCATGGTCCAAAAATCAAAAATGTGGTCTTCATCTGTGAGGACTGTTTTACTGATGTAATGCTTACGAACATGGCTTTTCTAGTAAACATTTCACTTTTCAAACATAAAATTGTGACTTTTTTTAATCTCTTAATATGTCTTTCTTCATCATCCTCCATGGTGCGTATGGTTGTTCACTGTTCACAGGTCCAGTCTCTCAAGAGCCTTTGACAGGCTCCCTGACCTAATCATTGTCACATCGCCTGATGTTAGAGGCACTGGTACTTCCCTGAAGTGTGAATGGTTGCGTTGCAGCTGTCCTCCATCCGGGGTCTCCACCTCATATGAGCGTGGTGTAGGTGCAAGACCCACAACTGTCCCTATGGTGCGTGTGGGTTTGATCCACACCTGCTGTCCAGTCTGAAGAGGGAGCAGGGTTTGAGTATGGTGTCTCCTGTTGAATGTTTGACGCAGTTGCAGTTTCAGCTAGGGATGTCCCGATCTGACCACGTGATTATAAATTGGGGCGATCATGTGGTTTCAGACTCGATTGTAATCGGAGGGTGACATGGAAAAAAAATTTCACAGAGAGGATAATCAAATTAATCGCTCTGGATAACTACCTCATCTCCATGGTTTTCTTTGTCACCTGGATTTTTTTAATCTCCGGTATGCCCTACCATCTCGGAATCACATTACAGTTCTTCCTCTTTCGAGTTACAATGCTGGTATGCGCACTAGTTTCGTGGATCTCATACAGCAGAGCATGTAAAACAGGCAATTGAGGAGATGCCGAACGCTGTGAAATAGACAAGCAATGCATCCATGTCATTTAACATGAAAACGTAAGGAATATGAAAAGAGCAGTGGATGATATGGAGTTACCAAGTGTGGGCTGTGTCTCACACACTTCAGCTGGCTGTACACGAGGGTCTGCTGTCACAGTGCAGCGTCACAGACTCACCTGCTAATGCGAGGAACGTGATAGGCCAATGCTGCAATAGCATAAAAAAGAAAGAGCCATATAAAAGTATATACTTTGTTTCAACAAAATAAAAAAAAATAAAAAAAACTATTAGGGAATGAGGGTACTATTTTTCTTAATGAAGTTGTATTATCGAGTAAAATATTAGTTAAGGCTAAGTATCAGATAGGGAGTCAGGATCGGCAGACACTAAATATTAAAGGACTCAGATCGGGATTGGGGTAAAAAAGCATGATCCCTAGTTTCAACACTGTGTCCTTTTCTCTAAATCCCCCGAGATCAGGCCACTGTGATTGTAGCTGCTCCAGTGACACTGGGACTGGTGTTCTGATTCTCCTCCCCATCAGTAGCTGTGCTGGGGAGCTCCCATGCGCCAATGGAGTGGCCCTGTAGGCCAACAGAGCGTTGTGGAAATCTCCCTCATCCTCTAAGTGGGACTTCATAGTTCTGACAGTCCATTCAGCCTCCCGATTGCTGGGGGGATAAAGGGGGCGTAGATAATATAGAATATGTTGAAAATTGAATCTGAGCAACCTCAGTCTGAATCTGATAACCTTGGATGGAGGACATCCAATGCCCTGGACTTCAGGAATGTTGTTGAGTGGCTTGTGATCAGTTCTCATGGTGAGGCCCAGGCCCAGGCCTTACAGGTGCTCACATGCCCAGGTAACAGCTAAAGCCTCTTTTTCTATTTTGGCATATCTTGATTTGGCTTTGGTCAGACTTCTAGAGATGAAGATGGCAGGGTCACCGTCACTGTCACGTCTGACTGTGTTGTGTCAAGACGCCTCCTAGTCCCACCCTAGGGCCCACCCTAGACTCAGCGGACATCCGAAACTACAGACCTGTATCCCTTCTTTCATTCCTCTCTAAAACCCTGGAAAGTGCAGTCTACAACCAACTGTCCTCCTATCTTTCAGAAAATAACCTGCTGGACCTTAATCAGTTAGGCTTCAGGAATGGTCACTCCACTGAGACAGCCTTCCTCATGGTGACTGAGTTGCTTGGTGCCGCCAGAGCCTCGTCCAACTCGTCAGTCCTCATTCTCCTCAACTTATCCTCTGTGTTTTACACAGTCAACATCCAAATCCTCCTGTCCACCCTGGCTGAACTTGGCATTGCTGACTCTGCTCCAACCTGGTTCACATCATACCTGAACAAATCACACCTTTCAGGTCACATGGAATGGGTCCCTGTTCAAACCTTGCTTTCTGCAAACTGGTGTCCCTCAAGGCTCAGTATTAGGACCGCTTCTGTTTTCACTATACACTAGATCACTAGGCTCTGCAATCAAATCACATGGATTCTGTTACCACTGCTATGCAGATGACGTCCAACATTTCCTGTCTCTTCCCCCATCCTCCTCCAATAGCCAAGTTGAAACCCGCATCTCTGAATGTTTGGCAGTGTCAGGACTCTTGTTCTTGTGTCTGTTTTTTTTTGGTTTCTTGTATTTGATTTACATCCTTGTATCATGTGTTGTGTTATGTTTTGCTTTTTCCATGTCTTGTATTATGTTTTGCTTTTTCCATGTCTTGTGTTGTGTTTAGCTTTCTCCATGTCTTGTGTCTCATGTTTTGATTTTCCATGCCCTCATGTGTCCTTTAAGTTTCTCCTATGTTCTCCCCTCTAGCTCCCTCTGTCTGTTGTCTTGTTCCCTCCTGGTCTGTTCCTCTGTGCTCCTCCCCCTCGTTATCTCACCTGGCTTCCTTCCTCCTCTCTCCTCACCTGTGCCTCGTCATGTCATTAGTGTCTGTGTATTTAGTCTCTGTGTTTCCCCTCACTCTTTGTCTGGTCATTGTTTGCTGTCTCCTGTCTCCTGTCTCCTGTCTCCTGTCTCTGCCTCTGCCTCTGCCTCTGCCTCTGCCTCTGCTCCATGCTCCATGCTCCATGCTCCTTGCTCCTGTCCCGTTTGGTATGTTTTTGGTTTTGAGTTTTCCATGTTTGATTTGAACTTTGATTTTTGATTTGTACTTTGTCAAGCTGGTTTCTTTTGCTACTTTGTCTGAATCTTGTTTGCTACTTTGCCTTTTGCCCTTTTTGTCTGCCTTTTGTTTTTGTAATCAGCTTTTTAATAAAGCTCGCCTTTTGTTTGTTCCCTTATCCTCGCCTCCCGTGTGTACTGTGTTTGGGTCCTCCTTTCCCTTCTATAGTTTTCCCCTTTTTTACCCCTACGTGACAGGCAGACATCTCCGCTTGGACAGCTGCACATCATCCCAAACTCAACCTTAGTAAAACTCAACTCCTCTTCATCCCGGGAAAAGCCTGCCCTCACATGGACCTGTCAAGTACTGTCGAGGATGTCATGGTATCGCCTTCATCAGTGGGGAGGAACCTGGGTGTAATCCTTGATGACGGATGTGACCCCCCCTCCTCCATGACCTCTACTGGCTTCCTGTTGTGTCCCGCATCCAATTCAAGGCGATTGTGCTGGCACCTCAGTGGTGGAATGAACTCCGGACCAGTGTCAGGACAGCGGAATCCCTCTCCATCTTCCGCAAAAGACTCAAGACTCATTTCCTCAGACTTCACCTTGACCCCGCATAGCATCACTCCCACCCCCCCCAAAAAATTATATGTATGTTCGTATCATTAGCACTTCTATCATAGCACTTATGCACTAAGAGAATCTTTGACAAATAGCAGTTATCCCCAGATGAGAGCTTGACAGTTGTTTCTGTATTTCTTTTACTCGATCGACAGTGATATGTCATGGTTTTTCTCTTGTGACAAATGTACTTATTGTAAGTCGCTTTGGACAAAAGCGTCTGCTAAATGCCCTAAAAATGTAAATGTGGAGGGGCATCCACTGATAACAATGGTTTCGTGACTTGAGCTGGGCTGGGCTGACACAGTCTCTGACCCTTGTTCTTTCTTTGTCCTAAGGAATGCTATCTGTTTGGGTGCTCCCCATGTCCAGGTGTTCTCTGACTTTAACAGGTCTTGGAGAGGCATGGTGAAAATTTGTTTACCATGCCCAACGTCAACCACATCCTTTGGCTCAGGCATGTCGAGGATCACCTTTATTTTATTTGTGTGTGCTCTGATGCCTTGAGAATTTATAACATGGCCCAGGAAGCAAATCTCTGCCATAGCAAACTGGCATTTCTCATTCAGAGTGAGCCCAGCTTCTCTGAACTTCTGTAGCACTCTTTGCAGCCGTTCATCATGTTCGGTCCAGTCCCTCCTGTGACGAGGACATGGACAGCATGGCACAGGACTCCATCGATGCCGTCAATTAGCTGAGAAATCCTCTTTTGGAAGTGTACGTATTCTGTTTCTTGGATAGCAGTCACAGACGCACTGGTATCCACTTTAAAGCACAAAAGACTGCCATTTATGTTAAGTATTTCAGTCCATGTAGACGACTGTGGGTGGTCAATAGCTCCTAGATAAGCTGCCGCCTCATCCTCTTCAATGGATTCTAACTTTCAACACATCACCTCCACTCTCATCTGCCTTTACTGGCTCCCAGTTAAATCACACATCAATTACAAAATTCTCCTCCTGACCGATAAATCTCTCCATTCCCTCGCCCCCCAATATCTGTCTGACCTCCTCCATCCCTATATCCAGTCTCAGACACTGCACTCATCAGGCACACACCAGCTCTCCATCCCTCACACAAACTACAAACCCTCGGTGACAGAGCCTTCTGTGTGATGGCCCCCAATCTCTGGAACAATCTCCTAGCTGAAATCCGCAAACTGACTTCTCTTGAGACTTTCAAAAGAGACTTAAAAACCCATCTTTTTAATAAGGCCTATCAGCTGTAGATTCAGCCACATCAATCAACTTTTCTATTTCTTTATCTTATATGTATTTTTTGTTTATCCATTCATTCTTTGTTTTGTTTGTTCCACTTTGTTAAGTGTCCTTAGGTCCCTGAAAAGCGCTATAAAAAATAAATGTATTATTGTTATTATTATTAACTTTTGGACTGAGCAGCAAACAGCCACAAAGTGTGCCCTCTTTTGACATTTTCTGCACACAACGTCTTTTTTTGGGCACTCAGTCCATGAATATTTTGGGGTTTTGCCACACTTCCCATACTGTTTTGACTTGGTTGAGGTAGGCTAAGGCTGAGAATGATTTTCACGTTGATAATATTTCTTTCTATGAGCCTGTCTCTTATTGTTATGAGACACTGCATCTATTTGCCCTGGTGAATCGGCTGACTATAGAACAGCTTGCTGCCTTTTCACCTCCTCGTGCTGCCTCTCATGAACTATGGCTGTAGCTAAATCCACCTTTGGGTTGAGCTGCAGTTTTTCAAACAATTTGCCATCACGTATGCCGACAACAGTCCTATCTCGGATCATTTCCTCACGTAAGATGCCATATTTGCAATGTTCGCCTAGATTCTTGCAATAGTCTGTTTTGCTAATGTGCTTCCCCAAGTTCTCTGCAGATTCGTCGACTTCCTGACATTGTTTATTAAACTTGGCTTGTTCATAAATTACATTCCTGTGTCCATCAGAACCCTGTTTTACCTCATCATAGTAATTTTGTTTCTCTTCTGCCAGCTGCAATGAACTCAGGATATTGTCGGCCTTATCACCCATTGTGTAAATACCCTGCTGGAAAAACCAGCATACAGAAGTCACTAGCAAGACCAGCATTGTGTTTTGGTGCAGGTCTATGTTGTCTTTTCCAGTAGGGTGAGAGAATTAACCTGGTATGCGCTGTCAGGGGCGTTGCTACAACTGCAAAACATCCAGGGCTTTAGCCCCGCACACAGTGTTGCCTCAGTAATCTGATTACTGATTACTCCTTTTAAAGTAACTTGGTTACTCTACAGATTACTTGTTTTTTAAAAGCAACTAAGTTAGATTACAAGTTTCTTTATTAGTTACATTCAGCAGCCGCCGCCGACACCCCTGCTGCCTCAACATAAAAATGACAGCCGGTTCTGCCAATACTCACTTTATTGAAGGTGCATTTTTAACAGTAACACCAAGCACGGCATTGATAGTAGTAGGGACAAAAAAACTCCCATCATTTAACAGAGACTTCACACCTAGACTACACCCAGGACCACAATTTCAATTTGATCTCCCACAGTGGGTAAAATTAGAAATTAAAATTAGAATAATTAAGACACAGAGATCTGGGGCTACTCCAAAAACATCTGTGGCTATAGCCCCAAATGCCCAGGTCTAATGACATGCCTGTGTGCCATCTTTTTCTTTCAAGCAAGAGGCAAGCCTGAAGTGTTCAAACCTTTTTATTTGATCATGGGCACAGAAGCAGCCTGTTTTTGAAACGTGTCCTTTCATGTCTGCGTTACAGTGGTAGAATGAGATGTAGTGGCAGCAGCACTCGATTGGCCAGCAGACCCTAAATGAAAAGAAAAGGGATTATTGTTGTTAAATGAATTATAAATACTCTATTTTGGCTCTTATTTCTATCTAGACACATGTTATATTCACTATATTATATTATTCTTCATATATAGTCTATTCTACAAATAATCCACAAGTGCTATATGTTTCTGATATTACTGGCTGGATATATATATATGTTGGCTGTCTGTCTCTCTGTCTGCCTGCTCATCTGTTGTCAGTGGACTTGGTCAATCTGATTGGTCAGTCAACTCAGTCAGTTGTATTCACTAACTCAGTCCACCCAGTAGTGTTTGTTTCAAATCCTCCTCACTGCAGCTCTGCATCAATGTTTGGGGATTTATTAGGTCGACTTTAAAAAGGGAAATCTACTATTAATAAGCGGTTCAGATAACGTGCCAAATCACGGATTAACTTTGTTCAGTTATACCACTACCTGATCAGATTACCTTAGTGACAACAGCAAATTGGACAGAGAAAACTCTACATACATCATGCAGACAAGCTTGAGGTTAATTTACCTTCCATTCGCTGAACAGTTGATGGTGATGGTCGTAAAGTGAAAGTAAGTAAATTGGATGTGTTGCCGCCCGTTGCACCAACTTTCTTCTCGCAGCTCCTGCAGATACAGCTGCCATCTTCGACCAGCTGTCCCTGAGTATTCTTATTACAACCACAATATGCCCAGACTTCAGATTTGGTTCTTGAAGGCAGAAAAATGCTGTGAGGACCGCTAATATCACATCCTTTCTCCGCCATGTCATCTTCACTACATACTAAGCACACGTTGCACGCTGCGCATGCGCCGTGAGTTTTCCACACCGTGGTTACCGACCGCGGCAGTTACCGTGGTAATTAAAACTTAAACGTAACCTTCAGCGTCGGGAATTTTACCATGGTTTACCGTGACACCGTAACTGTTAAAGTGTGCATAATATTGGACCTTTCAAATAAACCCAACATATAGTGTGTTTATGAGGGTTTCTGCTCTTCTGTTATCATCCTGTGATTGACTCTACATCTTTCTTCCTGCAGGTGTGTCTATGGGATTTCTTTCATGGCTGCTGCGTGTTGACACTGTGTGGACACAGCCAGCCCACCTGGGGCTGCTCCTTTCACTCCTCTGGTCACTTTCTGGCCTCCTGTTCTGCTGACACAACAGCCAAGCTGTGGGACCTGAACAGCCAACGCTGCCATCTTACACTGCGTCGTCACACCGCGTCCGTCAACAGTGTCTGTTTCCTGCCCTTCACCAACCTCCTCCTCACCTGCTCAGCTGATAAAGCCCTCGCCATGTGGGATGCGAGGCTCGGTGTCTGCACTGCTACCTTCGATGGACACCAGCACCCTTGCAACCACATTGCCTTCAGCCTGGCAGGCAACACCATGGCCTCATGTGACTCCCGAGGTATCATAAACCTGTGGGACATCAGGAAGCCTGCGTTGGCTATGGCCACAGTGGATGCCGGACCGCTGTCCGCCAACCAGATGTCATTTAGCCCATCAGGGAAGATGCTAGCTGTTGCCAGTAGTGACGGTCTGGTCAGAGTGGTGGAGGTCGACTCCTGTGTGGTCAGCATCCTGTCTGGATATAGTGATGTTGTGCAAAGTGTGACCTTCGACCACAAGGGGGAGACTGTTATGTCAGCAGGGACTGATGGAGTGATAAAGATCTGGTCAAGAGAACAAGTGAATCTGACGATTGACAATTAGATGATTGTGCAGTCAACAAAATCTTCTTGTGAAAATGTATAAATGGTACTCCTTCTGATGGCTTGCTTGAGAAGTAAACATATTGTGAAAAAAAAATCCTGTGATGTTAAATGTCATTTGAAACGAGTGGCTTTATGGAACAGTCTATAAGTGCAAATAAGAAACAAAGCACATATTCACTGTAGAAATACACAGGCGTGTTAATTATAGTTTATCCAAAACTGCTCAACAGATATACTCCAACAGTCTGTAATTGTCATTAAAATTTAAAATGAGGAACTTTGAAATTAAAGAAAAAATAAATGTATGAATCCTATTCTTGACATTTTCAGTAAGCTTTTGATTATTGGTGTAAATTAGAAAAATTGATGCTATCCCAAAAGTATTAGGGATTGCAGCTGTAATGTTGAGATTTCCCACTTTAGATCCAATTTTCTAATTACTACAGAAAACCTGATTGGATCCTGACATCAAAAGGAATAAGACGTAATTCACATCAAATGGGATGGAGATGGGAAAGAGTTCTGTGTTTTACAACCTATGAATTTTCACATAATGAACAAGTAATACTGTGATGGATAAAACACTGCACATTCAGCACTGTATCCATTAAATGTAGAATTGTTGTCCTTGAACAACAGACTTAGGCTAACATGAGAAGTCCATGTTTATTTTCAGGCATTTCTGTAACATTATGCTCCAGTTGGACATACTTTAGGAC
Organism: Sparidentex hasta; assembly: GCA_030272975.1. Classification (NCBI taxonomy): domain Eukaryota; kingdom Metazoa; phylum Chordata; class Actinopteri; order Spariformes; family Sparidae; genus Sparidentex; species Sparidentex hasta. The sequence continues at coordinate 69,548 of JARJLU010012819.1, read as the reverse complement.
ATCTCATCACATCAGGCTAAGCTAGATGTTGTCAGGCTCATCTGTGCCAAGTTATAGTTCTGCTCAAAGTCTAATGCTAAGTGGAAACATGCTAGTTATTTTACATTAGCATGCCAACACTATATGGGACTGGGTACTAGGGGTGGGAATTTTTTGTCAATATCAATGCCATTGTGTTGGTGGAAAAAAAGGAGTTCTACACAGACTTCTGCACCAAAAGCTACCGTTTTTTTTTTTTTCCCCAAATTATGTCTGCACAAGATTGTGAACATGAACATATCCAACTCAAACATATAATAAAAAACTGTGCATGCTACTTGCTAATGCAGGCTACTTAATGTCAATGTTATTGTCGTCAATGGAGGTCCCAGTGTAGCTTGTTTGGCCAGCAGCAACGTTGGCACTCATATGCAGGAGAACACATGACATTCTCGGCACTTATTCCATGCTGGGTAGATAAATGTTTTAGCATGTTGTTGGTATTTGCACTCTTAGATGATATCACAGCATTACTACTACTACTACTACTACTACTACTACTACTAATAATAATAATAATAATAATAATAATAATACATCTAATTTATATATCGCCTTTCAGGGTACCCAAAGACACTTAACAAAGTGAAACAAACAAAACAAAGAACAAATGGAGCACCTGTCAGTCTGCACGGAGGGAATAGCACCGTAAATATGAACAAACTTGTGTATGGAGGCCCCATCCAACACTGCCGCTAGCCGGGGGAGACCACAGCAGCAGAGGGGAGTGACATAGCAGCCAGGTGGTGAATAACCCTGAGATTGTGGTGGAGGGAGGACCACTGGAGCAATGATGAAAGTTAGTGTTGCTAGGCTAACAGCTGATCGGCGAGGCTAACAGCTTATCAGCTGAGAAAGGTGAGTCCATGGAGCCAATAGTTCAGGTGTGCAGCCTTCAAAGGTTGTAGCACAGCCCCAGAGCTTGTGGGGACAACGTGGCTTTCTTTCCTCAACAGAAAAAAAAGCAGTTTTGCTATGAATTGAGAAGCGGCGATATTTCCACCAGTCTCCTCTCACATCCGGGTTGATTGCACGGGTAGCATTGCACTGATTACACATCTTGTTTGGTGAAATTTTAGTGGATAAACACCTGATCTGTAATACCATCACCCTATTTAGAAGTGTTCAGCTGTTCTGTGTGTGTAGAAGGAAAGCACCTGCAAGGTCTGCAATGGATAAACCATAGAGGAACCATCCCTTAAGAGTCACACGGGAGTCACAGTTACTGTATATGGAGATTATGACTACTAAGTATGAAATAAACAAAAGATGACCATTGCCAGATGCCACCCAAGCCCAAAGAAGGGAGAGGGCTGAAACGGGGTTGTCTTTATTTTTAAAACCTTATTTGGTAGATATTCCACAATCTAAAAATGGAAGTTAATCGTGGTCAAGGGTATCGATCAGGCCAAAAAGAAGGAGGATCCAAGGGCGTGGAAACCCCCAGACCAGAATAGTATATAAAGGGGAGCATCAGACAGAGAAATCAGTTCATCCTGGGAGAGCTCACTGCATGTACCTTGCTGTGTGAAATGAATACCTTTGACTGGAAGATCAGCTGTTTCATCCTTGATTTAAGACTCCATCCGTGAGTGTTTGCTTAGCAAAAAAGTCAGTTAATGGATATTATGGACAGCAAGTTTTGGCACTACAAAATGCAGCCACGCGTTAGATTGCTTCCTCCTCTCTATGACACTGCCTCGTGGTTGAGGGTCTTCACAGTGTGACGCAAATGTACCGCGATGCAAAATTTCCTTTTGCAGGCAGGGAAATGAGAGAATCGTTATGAAGAATCGATAACGGCGGAGGCATACTATTACAATGGAATTGGTGAGTTGGAACCGGTTCTCGATTCCCACCCCTACTGGGTACCATTTAAAAAATGTGGACCTTGACCTCTGACCACCAAATTCTAATCAGTGCATTGTTCAGTTATTGTGGGCAGTTGCAAGAAGTTTGAATAGTTCCCTCAACACGTTACAGAGAAATCATGCTCACAAGAACAGGGCACCATGAGTTCACAATGAACTGGACTGCTTACCTTTGGCCACCAAAATCGAGTCAGTTCATCCTTGAGTCATAGTGGGTATTGTGCCAAATTTTAATACATTCCCTCTTGGCGTTCTTGGGATATCATGATATCATATCAATCCGCCAAACTGCTAATTAAAGCTAGGGTCTACAGTCCTGGAGAGCTAGCAAGTGAGCTAGCAAGATTTAAAAGTGGCACCTCCTTTAAGTTCCAGCAACTACCCCCCCCCAAATCCCGTCAGTGCTCCGTCCAAGACCACGCCCCACAAACTTGAATACAGATCTGGCTAAATTTAGCATGGAGCAGACAGGAAGTAAAGCGCCGAAATAACAAACAACATCTGGTTACTTTTCAAAATAAAACCCTCCGTATTGACACCAGCACATGTCGTGAGGCCAGCTGTCTATCGTACTGCGCCCTGGTGGACTCAAACCGCAACCGGTGGGGACTGCCGGAAGGTGGAGCAAAACCGGATCTGAGCCGCAATGCAGCGGACCCGTATCCAGTGGAAACTGGGCAGACTATGGTACGCCATGCTGTCTGATATAGTCTTCAAAAATGCACTTTGCCACAGTATTAGCATGCTGGTCTTTCAATGAGAACAGATTAACATAATGTGTGAAGTAGTTCATCACTACCAAAACATATGTGTTTCCTTGTGTAGTGACAGGTAGCTCGGTGATGTCTGCAGCAATCTTCGGAAATGGCCTCTCTGCATAGATCAGCTGTAACGGTGCTCTTTCACGTGGAGTTGGGGAAAACCGAGATTGACATGGCAAGCACTAAGCATCAAATTTGTGAATATCTCGAGTCATGTATGGCCAATAATTGATGCATCTTGCTCTTTGCAGCATGTGTCACTCAAATGACCACTGAACTGATTTCCATGCAAACCTGACAAAGCTGTGGGAATGAGAGCTGCAGGCAGAACAACATTAAAGTTTGCAGGTATGTGAGACCTTTGTTTGACTTTCCTGCAGAATTTTCTCTGTCAAATTATCAATTTGGGGTATTCATGCCAGAGTTCTCTCAGTATGGGGGAGGAATATTTGAGTCGGCCTATTGGTGATCTAGGAGCCCTGTCCTCCAGCCATGCAATGACTGTACTGAGACATCCATCCTCCCTTTGTTGTTCCCGCAACCTTTCAAAGTCAACTGACAGTGTGTGGCTGATGTCAGGCATACCTGAAGTCGTGCTGTCATGCCTGGAGGTGATGGTGGAGATGACACACTTAACTACTTTGTTCTGGGTCTCAGAGTTGGGGTGCCTGGACATGGCATTCGCGTTGGCATGTTGTTTACCTTCACGGTGCAGCAGGTTGTAGTCATACACATCCAGCTCAAGTATCCACCTACTGCGTCTTCCAGTGGGGTCATTATCCACTGGAGCTTTCCTCAGACTCAGGAGGGGCTTATGATCTGTGATCACTGTGAATGAACTGCCAGTGAGAAAGTGCTTAAAATGTCTCACAGACCAAACAACTGCCCAAAGTTCACGGTCAAAGGTAGACCATTTTCTCTTAGGGGGTCTGAGTGTGTGGCTAGCATAGTCAATAACATGTTCTTTATTGTCTTTGTGTTGAGCTAGGACAGAGCCAATGCCGTCCTGTGAAGCATCTGTGTACAATAAGAAAGGCTATGTGAAGATGGGGTGAGAGCGTGTGTCAGTGACTGAAAAGCATCTTCACATTCAACAGTCCATTTAAAGATTGCTCCTTTTTGTGTGAGAGTGTGTATTAGAGTGGCTATAACAGAGAAGTTCTTGACAAATCTACGGTAGTAGGAGCACAGTCCAATGAAGGCTCTCACCTCTGTGGTTGTTCTGGGTGTAGGCCATCCATGCACCTTTTCAAAGTTCCTTGCATCTGTTTGGAGTCCATCACTGGAGACAACATGTCAAAGAAAGGTTACTTTTGTTCGTGCTAGCTGGCACTTTCTGGCTTTCAGCTTGGGACCAGCTGAGTGAAACCTGCTGAAGATCTCTTACAGGCTCTGTAGGTGGTCTGAAAAAGTGCGGCTGAACACAAGAGCATCATCCAGGTAAATCAAGCATTCTTTCAAGTGCAGGCCACGGAGCACCAGCTCCATCAATCTTTGAAATGTTGGTGGGACATTGGTCAATCCCATGGGCATAACTTTGAACTGGTAGAGAGCACTGCCGGTGCTAAATGCTGTTTTCTCTCTGTTCTGTGGCTCAAGCTCAACCTGCCAATACCCACACAATAAGTCCATTGTGCTAAACCAGCATGCGCCTGATAGTCTATCAAGGGCATCTGCAGGGTGTGGCAGGGGATATGAGTCTTTGATGTGGCTGCATTCAGCTTTCGGTAATCGATGCAGGGGGGGGTTTCAGAGCTTCCTGAGCACGTTCCCATTTGCATGCAACCTCTAAGGCATCCTCCAGCATAGCAGAGCCAAGCTCATGACATTTAGCCTGAAGAACGGGGTCTAAACCAGAAACACATCTCCTGAAGCGTTCCATTGCAATAGCTGGTGTGCCATAGTTAGGGAATGCTTCCAGAACCAGCCTTGTCATTTCTGCAGCATAAACCTCTAAAGGTTCCTTAAGCAAGCATTGCCTGACATTTACAAAAGTCTGGAAGTGAAGCAAAATGTCTTTTCTCCCAAAAACATTCTTTAGCTTACCTGTAGATCCATGTTGTATGACATAATCAGCTGATACCCATCTGATGCACATAGACAGCTGCTCATGCCAATCACAGTCACGTGTTTCATCCACGAAGATGGCATAGTACTGTGCATTACTTTTTATCTCAGGGAGGAGAGTGGTGAAAGACTCCCTGTACATCTTGTGTATAAGTTCATTTATTGTTTCGTGGGATGCATATTTTCCTGTGAGCCTCAAATTTTTCAGAGCGGAGAGAGTTTTTCTCGGCCACGAGTTCAACCAGCCTTTGGAAATTGCTCTCTTTATCTGTCTCTCTTTATCTAGCAAGCCCTTGTCTGGCCAGGAACTGTAGACAGCCTAACTGCTCCATCAGCCCATCTCTCCTTTTAATCTGCTCAGTGCGCACTTGTTTGTCAAGGTGTATATTGATTGGTGTTTGACTGAGGTAAGCACACTTTTTTTGGACACACTTTTTGTGAAATGTGAATTTTCGTGGCTGTCCAGAAGGCCTGGGCACTTTTTCCAGTTGTTCATCCCCGTCTTTACAAAGCCGTCATCTCCACATTTTGAAAATGTAAGGAGCTGTTTGACAGCAGCAAATCGGCATATTTCATAAAAGCTCGCTTTTTGCTGGTGCGCAGTTTTTATCAGTTATTAAATGTTGTGCGTTTCCCGTCTCTACGTCCCGGCAACATCTTCCACACAGCTGGAGCTGGGACTAGCTACAGAACTGGCATTTGTGGCTCTCTCACCAGTCCCAGAGCTGCTGCTTGGGGGTTCTGGCTTTACTGCTCCTTGATCTGATGTTTGATCCGATGGTGCTGTAGACCTCTGGGATTTAAAATAAAAGACTTGTCATTTTTCATTGGTGTATGTCATTTATTGTCAAACTGGGGGGGTGGGGGGGGCACACACATTTTTGTTACCATGGCTACCTTCATTTAATAATTAAGATAAAATAGCCTAGGCCTAGGTTATATGGAATATTATTATATATAGTATATAATATATAATATATATATATATAGTATATAGGCTATGTTACAGGCTATTATTATGTCATGAATACTCCCAACAAGAATCTTACTAAGAACTATTATTAGGCCTACACGTAGCCTACCTATAAAATAATGATGATCAGGGGTGTTTTCATTGCCTATGTGAATCTGATTTTTCACATTTTGCCTTTATAGTCAACCAATCGTCCATGTCGTTTTTCCCCTCTCATTGATGCTTTTATTCGCTCCAATAAAACAGCTAAAACACCCAAATAAACAAATTGAGTTCTTCAGTTTATCCCAGTCATTGGGCTTGTGTGCATCTGTCTCTCTTTGAGCCTGTGAGCATGATAGAAAACCCTCTGCATCAGTGCTTATAACCGGTTCAGGAGTCAGTCACAACACCGTGGACAGCACTGTGTGTGTGTGTGTGTGTGTGTGTGTGTGTGTGTGTGTAGGCCTACAGCTGCTGTGCGATCAATAGACAGAAAGTGCTCCCTCAGTTTTAAATAAATTAAGATTTAAACAAATACAATTATTTGTATGTATTTATCTATTTATGTATTTATATACACTGCCTGCAGAGAGAACCTGATTTCTACCAACCATGAGCTGCTTCGAGTACAGGAGGAGCTGGCCTTGGCAGAGAGAGAGAGAGAGAGAGAGAGAGAGAGAGAGAGAGAGAGAGATGCCTCTCAGTCACAGCCTCTCAGTACAGCCGGGTCCTGGCCTGATGGCATATGGTGATGTGCGACCGGTGGAACCGACTGCTGCTCCGGCGCAACTATTCCCAGCAACTATTAATCCAGCTCCGCCAGCTGAGAGTCCTCACATACGGGGAAAGAAAGGAGGGTTAATGTCTGCTGGCTCGCATGTTGCTCGTCCTACACTCACAAACAAGGCCTATTTTAAATTGTGTATTTTTACAAGGGCTTCCTGCATAAATGTCAGAGGCTCAGTTGCTGTAGTTTGCACATGCAGAGCAGAGAAATCTGCTCTATTTTAATATACTAATTCTATGTGCTTGGTGATTTTTTAAAAATCATTCAAATATTGCTGGGTGATCAATAACAATTTTCTGTGGTGTGACAAACACATATTTATTAATGCCTACAGACGTTAAAGTAACTGTTCTCTCAGGGTATAACGTGGCAAATTGAATGATGAATGATGAAGGAAAGCACATTTGGCAGAATTAAAAACAATCCACTAGCGATGGACCTCTTCTGTTTTACATGCCAGCAGCCGACCATTTAGTCCATAAATGAATTGGCACCACTAGGTTGGTTCTTACCATAATATGGTATGCCTGGTAAACATATTATGTTCATTAACACTGGGCTAATTATGTAACACTACTGTATTTCTCAGCCATTAAAATGCACCTAATCAACTGATTATGATTGTTTTGTTGTTTTTTTTTTACTGTGTTTGCATTTATTTATTCTTATTTATTTTCAGAAAAGCTCCTCATAGCCATGCAGAGGACAGCAGCTAAAAGGACTGAGAAATGATGACTGCTGATGACACTGACAAATGCAGTGCCACTACAACTTTTGGACCTCATCAGAAACAAGCAAAGCTCATTGCAGCAGCTGCTATTGCTACCCAGAGCAAAGTTAATGCACTGATTTTTTTACTCTGGCAGTGAACACAGTTGGCAGTGCAAAACCCTTCTCATGAGGATGCAGACTTCTGTAAGCTGATGGAAGGAATCAGTGGTGGGAAAATGCCCATGTGCAGGAAGAATCTGATGCAGCACATCAACAAAGCGTCCCAGAGCATGAAAGGGTCAATAACCAGAAAACTGCATGGGATTCACACAGCATGCACAACAGCAGATATATGGACTGCCCATCAGCTATTTAGGGATCATTTGTCACTGGATTGAGCCAGAAACATTGGTGAGGAAATCTGCAGTGCTGGCATGTGAAAGAATAAGAGGACGCTACACATATGATGTCATTGCAACAAAAATTAGCCAGATACATGTATACACCTACAGGCATGTAAACTAGATATGAAGTTGAACTTAAATATTGCCTGTACACTTAAGAGTGTTAAGCTTTCTGAGATATACACTGGCCTTTAAAGTCACCTTCTGACTATGCATAATGTGTTTGCTGTGAGTTCACAAGTTCACCGATCCACATTTTTTCCCCTCCGATCCAATCCCAATACCTGAATTTGGATATCTGCTGATACCAGAGCTCTTTTTGCTTTAATATTATTATTATCATTATGTTGAATTTATATGAGGCTGAAATAAACTCCTCTCTACAGGCAAGTATGACATTGAGCACACATCTGAAGTCCAAATGTCTGTGGTAAAGCTAAGGGCTGGAACTAGTTTTAATTTCTGAGCTAACTTTGTTGACACTCGGTTGTATGGTTCAGATAGTACATACTTTAAGCATCTTCTGGATGGTGAACTATACCGCGAAGTGTTCAATCAGGCTGAGAAATCCTGTATTTTTCACCGCTGAAAACAGTTGGTGATCGAGGGAGTTTACCTTGCTATTGGAATGACTCCAGAAGTGATTCCTGATGGCTGCTTTAGTCTTTTTGCCCCCTGACAAAACATTCCTTGCACTCTTCCACGTGGTGCTTTTTTAAATGTTTAATTGTGTTCACGGTGATGTATGTTGCAAGGGAGCCTCCGCCTCTCTGAATAACGGCTTTGCAAACATTTCACCGGAAACACTGCAGAGCAGGACAGCAAAATACTTGAATAATATTCTTTCTGAAGACAGTAATTAGATAATTCTCTAAAGCATGAGTTAACTAAATTCAGTGTTCCAGATAAACACACTCAGCTAGACGATTTTGAAGTAAGCTAAAATAATCCAAAAGTGTTTAGAATACATTCCTTGAGTAATCCAAGGGAATACATTACAGATTACATTTTAGGACATGTAATCAATAATCTGTAGGGGAATATATTTCAAAAGTAACACTCTCAACACTGATTAAATCAGTGTTGAATAAATTACTTTCACAAATGAATTATTGTGTATTAATACAAAAGTTTTGTTATTTTGACAATGATTTAATAATTTAACATTTTAATATGTAACACTGGCATGTTGAAATGCTAATGTAAGCTTGTTAATGTGGCTGTACTATACATGGTATCCATTACACATCTTATCCTCCTTTCATAGTGGCAAATTAACATGTCCATCTAACACTAGTATTGTCTCAACAGTTGAGCAGATGCTTCAAGTATGTTCAATGACGCTTTGTCCTAAACCTCACTGAGATGTTGAAGAGCTTCAATCTCGACATTTGAAGAGCATCATTTCCACATTAAAACAAAAAAATCTTGTTTTCTGTCACCCACACAGTCAGATGTTGGAGGGTAATCAAGAAAGGTCCTGGACATATTAGCTTAGCACGATGACTGGAAGCAGGGGAAACTGCTCATTTGATCTTCAAACAACTCCAGAGGTGACTGGTTCCATGTTGCATAGTTTTATTGAACAAATGTAGAAATAGAAATGCAAATGGGATATAGTCACTGACTTAGTGCTATTTAAACCATCCTCCCAGCAGGCTGCTCCTTAAATGGACAAAATCGAATCAGGCTGCAGGAGCGCTTGTTAATTCTTATTGCAGCACACACAAATATCTGCCAAAATAGACCTGAAAACCACCTGTAGACAGTCATATTGACATCATACCAGCATTTTACAATATTTTTAATATCTGTGTCTTTAGAACATGTCAAACTGGAAGAGAATACAAAGCCTTCTTTTCTTTGTCCTTCTCTTCCCCCTTCCCCCTTCAGCTTTCTCACTATTTCAGCGGGGCTAAAGGAAAACCACATCTTTACATTTATTGATAATTATCAAAGTCAAACTCCATGTAAACAGATCGGGCAGGCAGGAGATGCAGGAACACTGCCTGTGTGAACACACAAACAGAAGTGAGCCACAGCAGCTCAGCTGCCACGTTCAACACAAGCAACCAATGTAGACAAGCATTAAGAGGGAGAACACTGACACTCAGAAAAAGAAACTGCCCTTCACCTGCTGTGTGTATTCTCTTCATGTCTGTGACATATTCCACAGATAAAGACATTGAAACTGCAGTGTATCGCTGGTATGATGATGCTGCGCTAGTCCGTGCCAGTCATGCCGTCAGTGTGGCTGCGCTAAACTGTTAACATGTATGCCAAACTGAGCTTTTCAGTTTGGCATACATGTTAACAGGTTAGATAGTCTGTCATACTGACACCAAGTTCCTTGCCCTGATTAACAGGTATTAAGCTTCAGGAGGGTCGATGCTAAGTCCTGAGTGCTGAGTCCATCAGCAGATGAAGAGGAGTAGCGTCCTTCGTCTTCATATTTTTCCTCCTCTTTCTCTCGGTTTTCCTTGCTGGGTTCATCCACCAGTAACTTCAGACGGCTCAGGTGACTCATAGCTCTGATAATGGAAATATTCATCAAAACTAACTCATTTAACTCACACTAAAATATACACGTGAATTAATGCAGACAGTTCTGTTAAAATCATCTACATTACATAAGATTGGAATGTGTCTAGTGCAGTTACCTCTGTAGTGACGGTCCACAAGCAAAACTTTCCAGCTCTGCTTCAGCTTCAGGCCTCTGCAACACAAAAACAACTCCTCATAACCTGAGACCTGTTAACATTCCCTACTCAACTTAGGGTGGAGCAGCTCAGAAAGGTAAGGCAGGGCAAGACCATTTAAAGATTTAAAAACAAATAAAAGAATCTTAAAATGAACTCTAAAGTGCCCAGGCAGCCAGTGGAGGGAGGCCAGAATGGGAGTAATGAGCTCCCTCTTGCGTGCTCTGGTTAAGAGGTGAGCAGCAGCGTTTCGGACTAACTGGAGACGTGTGAGGGAGGACTGGCTGACTCCAAAGTAAAGTGCATTGCAGTAATACAGCTGAGATGTAATGAAGGCGTGGATTACTGTTTCAAAGTGCTTTTGTGCAAGAAAGGACTTCACCTTTGCCAACTGCCTAACGTGAAAGAAGCTGGACTTAACTATTGCACCAATTTGCAGATCCAATTTAAAATCATCGTCCATCTTAAAACCCAAGTTTGACACTGTTGGCTTCATAAAGTGTGCCAACTCAACCCGAGTCAACAGGGTTTGGGGGCTGACTGTCAGCGTAACAGTGAAAAGAGATACCATGCTTCTCAGGATGGAACCCAGCGGAAGCATTTATAGTAAGAAAAGCAAAACATGTAACAATACAAGGTGTGTTCCTAACAACACTTTTAAATGTTGACAGCAGAGTCCTGAGGTCTTACCAGAAATTCTTTATGAATGATGAATGGATGAGATAAACCTGATTAAGTGTTTATTCAATCTCAAACACATGTCTTATTTTGTCCAGCAACAGATTCTCTTTTTGAACAGACTTCTTTTCTGGTTGATGACCTGCAAGTGTGCCTGTTCATACCTGCTTCACGGGAGTCCCTGTCGGTAGCCTGTCAGTGATTGTTGGAGCTAATGATGTCTGCTGTTGTCGCTGAAGCTCTGTCTCAACCGCCTGCAGTCTGAACAACATCTGTTTCAGAGCCTCGACTGGACCAGGATGCCTGAAGGTGCTGTTTCCATGGAGACCACAGCACTCAGCCTAGGAGGTATAAAACATAAGGGGGGTCTGCAATGCTTGATCTGTGTGTTCTTTTGTTTTAATCTAAAACTCATAGCTAAGGTAAGGAAGAAATTTCTAACCCTCCAAGAAGTCTTAACAAATAGGCCGTTTCCACTGAAAGAACTCAACAAGTTGTAACTGAACATGTATCAAATTTGGCCACTGCTTAGGATGTGTTAGTACATGAGTAAACAATAGGGTGGTTTGACAGTTCAGAGCAGAGAGACTGGGACTTCCTTTCCAGCATATCTTCAGCCCAGAAGTTGAATTAAAGTTTGCAATGAAGGTACTGTGGTGGATTAGTCAAAGCTGAGCTGTCAAAAGGGACAAACTAACACCACCTACCTGAGCTCCTCTGTCAGTCAGAGCCTCTGTAACGCCTTCTGCTGCTGATGACTCCCTGCAGTCAACATACTGTCACATATCACGGTGTGTGTTTATCTCTGGCACAAATAACGATAAATGAGGTGTACAGTCTTACAGAGTGATTGGATGACAGTGTGATGAAGGAAACAGCAGGAGCTCCTCTGTGTTCTGTGGACTGACAGCTTTACCAACACAATCAGGAGCGATGTCTACAACAACAACAACAACAACAACATCAAGTTATTCAATGAGAACAAGATGGCACCATGGAGAGAAAATGTTATAATCTTTTGTGATGCAGTGATGGTTTCACTGTTACTAACCTAACCCTGTGTTTATGTTATGCTGTATTGTATTGCAATGACTGAGATGCATCTGTAATTTCATTGTTATCTGACTTTACAATGACAATAAAAGATATTCTATTCTATTCTATTCTAACCAAACCCTAACTCTCTCACTGTGGCAGGTGTGCTAAAATTGTGAGAGTGTACACCTGCTGTAAATGCTTCCATCATCAGATACTTCAAAGTCAGATTGAACCCGCAGATAGTATCACTGCTACACCAGTTACTGTGTTTACATTATTTGATTCATGTTTGAATTAGACATGGCTTTCCTATAGCGACTATTTACTGCCAGAATTTACCCAAGCAGAAAGCCGTCCTCGCAATAAAATTCCTGTATTTAAGTGCACAGAATACTATCTGTGAGCAGAAACCATTCTAGTGAGGGTGCATATCTGATCTGTGAGCATCCGGTTGTGAGGAGTATAGGGTTCTAATTCTCTCTTCCTTGCCTGAAGCATTTGTCCTTGCTCAAGCGATTGACATTTGACAGTAAGAGGCAGGACAGTGACTGATTTCTTTTCTCCTTTGACAGTTTACTTTGATCAGGTGACACAGTGGAAGTGAATGCCAGCAAATGTTCAATGTGAGCAAATTATAGTTTGATCAATCATGGAAAATAAACAAGGTAAGGTACTGCAAAATACATTTTATTATATAAACAGGTGCATCTTAATTTCTTCTTTAAAAAGTTATTTTTTTCCATGTAACTTAATTTAAAAATTTTACTTTCATATACCATAGATTCAAAAAGTGAAATATTTCAAGCCTTTTTTTGTTAAATTTTGATGATTATGGCATACTGCCCATGAAAATCAAAAAATTGTTGGTGTATTCAATCATTAAAATGTTCTTCTGGGGAAGAACGCTCCTGGTTCCACACACCTGATTTTGGTTTTACGTCATCTCAGCGACTACATATGTCACTATTACGCCGTCCGCCATCTCAGTCAGCTAACATAGAAAGTGTATAACAAGAAAGAAATGAATGAGAAACCTTGTTTCTTCGGTTGAGCTCTGGACTCATCTGCATCGCTGTATTCCCTTACAGAACTCTGAGACAGAGAGTTCAACACCTGATCTGCCTTCTGGATCAGAGACTCAATTCTGTTGTCTGACAGGAGGAAAGCACAAACAGTAAAAACATGAGTCTACAACAGACATTGAGTGTTAAATAATAGTTTTGCATTTTTACCCCTGAAGATAGCTTCCATGTCAGAGTTTTTTTTCTTGGCAGCCAGAAGAGAAATCTGTTCAGCAAACTGAAGCCTCAGATCTTTGAGAGTCAGCTGGCTGTCAACCTTATAACACACAGAAATAAATGAAAAACACACAGTCAAACAAATTATCATTAACATCTACTCAAAAGTCCACTTCCTAGCATTTTCAGAGTGTTAAACTACAGAGTTAAAGTCTTCTTCAGCTGATGGAGTCATCACCTGTTATCATGAGACTTAAGTTGCATACTTAAAAGCATGGTCAAACGTTTACATACACATGTAAAGAACACGTATATCATGACAGACTTGAGTTCCACTGATTTCTAGAACCCAAATTTTCAATTCAATTTAGGTGCTAATAATAAGTTATATCAATCAGATGCTCTCTGTAGCATGGCCTGTTTACTTTTTCTGTGTGATTCTGATTGATAACAGCTGGTGACTTTTCTGGGCTGAATTTTAGGGCTTATTTAACACAACCATTAGACAAGGAGATCAGCATTGATCTGAAAGTGCACATTATTGATTTCAACAGGTCAGGAAAGTCACTTGGAGCCATTTACAACAGCTACAGGTCCAAAGACTAACTGCAAGTATAAAGCTCATGGCACAATTGTGTCACTACCACGATCAACAATCTATCACCTCCTACTGAGAGAAAACTGTTCAGGATGGTCAAGAGTCAACCAAAAACCAATGAACAATGAATTAGGAGCCGCTGGAAGACAGATGTCATTGTCTACATTCAAGTGTGTTTTATATCAACATGAACTGAGAAGCTGCTGTGTAAGACAGAAGCCCTTGATTCAAACACAGCACGACTGAAGTTTGCTGCTGATCACATGGAGAAAGAAAGAACGTTCTAAAACTCTGTGGTCACATGAATCAAAAGCTGAGTTGTTTGGTGACAATGAGCAGCAATATGTTTAGAGGAGAGAATGTGAGGCCTTGAACCCCAAGAACACCACACCTAGTGTCATGGTGCTGGAAGTATACTTTGGGGCGGATTTGCTGCTCTAAAGAAAGCAAATGGAAAAATGAGGAAGGAGGATTATCTCCAAATTCTTCAAGAAAACCTAAAATCATCTGCATAAGACTGGCTCTTGGGTGCAGTTGGGTGTTCCAACGGACAATGATCCCAAACACACATCAGAAGTGGTAATGGAATGGCTCAATCAGGCTAGAACTGAGGTTTTGGAATGGCCTTCTCAAAGTCCTGACTTGAACCCCATCAAAAACATGTGAAGTGTTGAAGAAACAAGTCTGTGCAGGAAAGTCTAAAAATGTTGTTGAACTTCATCAATACTGCCAAGAGGAGTGGTTAAATATTAGAGTTACTGTATATATATATTTTTTCAGATTTGGTCATCATTTCAGAGGACCTATAATAAATTAATTACAGAACCAAACTTCATGAATGTTTTACGAGACAAAGTAGTTTGTGTTCCAATCATTCAATCACAGAAAAATGGGAGTTTTACATTTTTGTAAATAATTTAAAACTCAAGACTTCCATGATATACATGCTTTTTACAAGCGTATTTATATTTTGACCGCAATTGTACGTCATATGATGACACCTGAGCCAGTTCAATTTACAAGACTGTGACATGCAGTTGGAGGCTCCATAACAGCTACTAAATGGACCTTAAGTAAAGACTATTTTTTTTCCATCCATCCATCCGTTTTCTTCTGCTTATCCGGGGCCAGGTCGTGGGTGCAGCTGCCTGAGCAGGGACGCCCAGACCTCCCTCACCCCGGTCACTTCATCCAGCTCCTCTGGAAGGATCCCAAGGTGTTCCCAGGCCAGCTGAGTGACACAGTCACTCCAGCGAGTCCCGGGTCTTCCTCGGGGTCTCCTCCCGGTGGGGCATGCCAGGAGGCATCCGATATAGATGCCCGAGCCACCTCAGTTGGCTCCTCTCTATGTGGAGGAGGAAACTCATTTCGGCTGCTTGTATTGGGGATCTTGTTCTTTCAGTCATGACCCAAAGTTCATGACCATAGGTGAGAGTAGGAACGTAGATTGACCAGCAAATCAAGAACTTAGCCTTTCAGCTCAGCTCTCTCTTCACTATGACAGACCGATACAATGACCGCATTACTGTGGCCACTACACCGTTCCGCCTGTCAATCTCAAGCTCCATCGTTCCCTCACTCGTGAACAAGACTCCAAAATACTTGAACTCCTCCTCTTGAGGTAAGAACTCTCCCCCAACCCGGAGGTAGCAAGCCACCTTTTTCTGGTCGAGAACCATGGCCTCAGACTTGGAGTTGCCGATTTTCATCCCAGCTGCTTCACACTCGGCTGCAAACTGCCCCAGAACGTGCTGGAGGTCCTGGCTCCACAACCAACAAGACAACATTGTCCGCAAAAAGCAGAGATGGAATCCAGTGGCTCTCGAACCAGACCCCCTCTGGCCCCCGACTGCGCCTAGAAATTCTGTCCATAAAAATAAGAACCGGTGACAAACCGCAGCCCTGCCGGAGTCCAACATGCACCAGGAACAGGTCTGACTTACTGGTGACAATGTGAACCAGGCTGCTGCTCCGGTCGCACAGGGACCGTACAGCCCTTAGCAGAGGGCGTCCGACCCCATGCTCCCGGAGCACCTCCCACAGAATGCCACGAGGGACACGGTTGAATACCTTCTCCAAGTCCACAAAACACATGTGGACTGGTTGGGCAAACTCCCATGAACCCTCGAGCACCCTGCGAAGGGTATAGAGCTGGTCCAGTGTTCTACGGCCAAGATGAAAACCGCATTGTTCCTCCTGAATCTGAGGTTCGATTATTGGCCGAATTCTCCGCTCCTCCTTTTTTTTTTTTTTTCCAATTTTGTTAACTGATAAGCTTATTTCACTTCTCTCACTTGTGAGGATGTCTGATCAGGATCATCATCCTCCAGCTCTGCAACCCAGGATGGAGCTCCAGGTCTGGGAGCTGCAGGTGGAAGAACACCTGCAAGAGCAACATATAACCTTACCAAAAAAGCATGATGATGAAAACATTCCACATCAGACTTCATTTATACATATCGTCACTGTAAAGTGATTATTATGGTTTATTCAAAAAAACAAATGATATCACAGGCATTCTCTATAATGACTCATAATAATATCTTGCTTTTAGTGGTTATTTCTTGCTGAGCACACTGGATGATCATGTATTGCATTCTCAAATACTGTTCCCAAAGACATGATGCAATGATACTGCAATGCTTTGTGAAGTTAGTTTCAAGGTGGGACATGCAATATATATTGTGAAATGCCAGAACTTTGGACCCTACTAGTTTTAGTGCTGTGGTCTTCCCACAGCTCTGACTCTATGGCTTGTGGCAGCTCGCTGAGGTCAAAGCGTTGGATCCAGGCTGGATACTTCAGGTCTGGCACGCTGGTAATATCAGGACCGTCCATGCCAGTCTTGTTGCTAGTGAGCCAGTGAGGAAGGTGGAGGGATGAAGATGGCTCTGCCCATTCTGACCTTGCTGCCCCGTGTGCAGACTGATGGAGAAGGAAATAATGAGGTTAACTATACGGTCCTAAAAAGGAAGAGTTCAGCATTAAAGAAGCAGTGAAGATTAGAAAGGGTTTGCATTTTTCAGGCTGGATGAAATGTATCATAGTCAATTGGACTTGTTTCGGTTTCGCTTTACTCCTCTTTCAGACCATCTGTCTTCTCTGGCCAAGATGTTTATATTGTTGTCCTCAAAGGAATTATTTTTCTCCTTCAGATGTAAATAGACAGCCAAGTCTTGACCTCAGTAGTTTACCCTCCTGTGATGTGCCATTCATTTACGGAGAGGTTGTTTTTGTCATGCCTGGGTGTTTTGTCCTTAGGATGGACAAGTTTCTGCCTCAGTGTGTTGGTAGGTTTAAAGTGAATCGGGATATGACGTTTATTAAAGACCCTCCTGTGTTTCTCAGATCTCCCTGGGACATGAGGAATGACGATGTATTGCGTTTCTCGTCTCCTCCTCTGTGTCTGCTCTAGGTCTTTTGCTGGTTTTGACAAAGGTCCAGTTTTTGAAGCCACAGGTTTTAAGTGCTAACCTGATGTGCATCTGTTCCTTCTCCTTACTCTCTGACGTAGTGGGCACGGCCTCAGCCCGATGGTTTATGTTCTGATGACCCCTAGCTTGATGGTGATGCAAAACACTTTGTTGTTAAATGTTTATGTGATTGTAATTGATGTAACATTGTGGTTTGTACTGGTTTAACAGTTGCAACGGACACAAAAACAATTTCCGAAAGCATAATAAACAAACCTAACTAATAGAAGCCTCTTTCTTAGGTAACAAAGTATGATTCTTAATTGCAGGTGATTTTACGTTAATGAATACATAACTATGATCATTATGTACCATTTCTGTCAACAGACCTGCTGAATCCTCCACACTGTACCTTTAAGAACTGAATTTCTCTTGACTAAAACAAAAGTAGGTCTTCAGTATGCCAAGCTTTAGCTGAATTTTAGCCTTTTTGTTTCATTCTCTGTCATGAAATGCTTCAGCTCTCTTATTCAGTCATGTAGAAAGAAAAAAATACTTTTTATGTAGACGAACAGATGTCAGAAAGTCAGAGACACACTACTCAAAATTATCAAGGTATTTGGATATGGGTGCAGATATGCATGCAATATCAAATAGAAGTAAATAAAAGTGTGCATTATATTTGGGGACAAAACACAAAATACAAATTCAGATATGCCTGAATAAAAAATTAAGTGATACACTAAAATATGCCAATATACCTAACTAATTTGTAGTAGTAATGAGTAGTGTAATATGAGTACTGAGTAGTGTCAGAAGTCTTTTGAATGCAGATTGTATGTAGTAACTGCATTGTGCCTTTGTAGACTGCACTAAAATGTGAATGAAGGTCACCCTGTAGAAGCTGACTGAGGAGATGTCATCTTCTGGTTTCAACATGGCTGCCCCTGCTTTTCCTCTGCACCTGGAGACAAGGACAAAGTAATGAGTGATGACCTTCTACAGGACAGGACAGAGATCTATCTGAAAGCACTGCAAAGAGCAAATGGCATTAACCTTGAGCTGCTGGGAGTCCCGGCTGGATGAGGATGACGGTGATGATGGTTCAGTTGGGGGACAGCATGGCTGCTGCTGAGTTTGTCCCGAGTACTGTGTGATGGTCTGGAGGAGGAGGGACAGGGCTGGTAAGCTCCAGACTGGGACATGAGCCCTGGATTAAAGACAAGGCGAGTCAGAGGGACTCAGACACGCAGACTGACATAAAGACTGCAACTACTAAATAGTGTTAATATTGATTCATCCTTCAGTTGTTTATTCTATCAACCCATTCATCATTTAACTTGACAATGTCTGAAATACAGCAAAAATGCTCATACCAAGAAGATGCGTTTGAAAATCTGGTATGAAAGTGGTGGTTGGAGTGATGTGTTTAAAAACCTTGAACAAAGGCAGATGTGTGGGTTACAGGCATTGAGCCATCACGAGGGATCGACAGCAGCTCGTCCGTCGTCATGGATAGTCTGTCTCGATTGCAACTGTGATGAAGGGAGCTGACAGGTAGGTTCAGGAAGTCGAGCTCCCTCTCGGTCAAACGCTCCCTAAGAACTATCCACAGGAAGAAAAAAAAACCATCAGGACACTGCTGAGGTATAATAACACAGAACCAAGACCCGCAGTGATTTAATAGGATCCTACCGGATCAGATATGAGAGAAAATCATTTGGATGTGACTCACCTCTGTGTGGTGACCTACCATCTTTGTTTCTGAGCATGCCCGCTCTGGGTCTACTCAGCATGAAGGGTGGACTCTGCGGCAGAACAAAGCTTCCTGTCAACAACATGCTGTTCTGACAACTGCTTTCAAAGTCTGCAATGTAGGCATCCAACGCTGCTGAGGCTGAGTCATAATTCTGCAATCAATCAATCAATCAATCAATCAATCAATCAATGTGGGTGATTGTTCTCTCACTTAAGCATTGAAATCATTTATAAATTTAAGCAAGCCTTTAACACCACTATTTGTCGTTACTTTGCTCATTTTCTTCATCAAATCCAATGGAGAACATCCATTTAAAATTCTGTTGAACTTATTTTCTTAATAGTCTACAAAAAGGTGACATGACTGTTGTGGGACCTTGGGATGGCACAAAATGTCTGCTAAAATAGGCTCAGTTGTCACAACAGGACAGGAGATACAGAAAGGCTGGTTTCCTTCAAAGTGAACCATCAGTACAGTTAAAAACAGATCTCTCAGTAAAAACAGTAAAAGTCAAGTGAACCTTGTTTCTGTATCTGAAGGTGGTGTTGTGTCCAGAGGCCACTAGGCTGCTCCTCAGGTGACCTGAGCTTGACAGCAGGGAGGTCGCCGTTGACTCTGGAGACACAGAGTTGCCAACCAATCCGCTAGACTCCATGCTAATAAAACAACAATAAGCAACGTCTAAAGTTATAAACTATTAAATTACAAAGAATAAGCTGGTATGATGCCGGAGAGGAGTATAACATATTCATTATGGCAGAGCATGTGTTCCAAATCTAAATTCAAGTAAGGCTTCGTATGTCCTTTTTTCCACGTAGCAATTATAAATAGCTAAAACATAAGATAAACATAACTAAAAACCCAAGCAAAGACATATTTTTGTAGTGATCTTATTTATAGGTCTATGGGGTTACAGGTATCAAAGTTGTGATCCTTCAGCTTACATTCCTCATCAGGCCAGACAGTCTGATGGACAAGCATATGAATGAAAAGCTTTGTCAGATTTCCCATCCATATTTTGGATTTTAAAGTTGATATTGAGACACACACATTTCAACCCACCTGACCATTATTTGACAACCCTTCTGAAATACATGTCAGTGTGTTACATGCCATGGCCCGTTTACTTTTCCTATCTTGTAGGAAAAGCCATTCAATGACGAGCTCAAGTTGTTTTTACCTTTGGAAAAATAGCTTAACGTCAGTTTGATAATTTAGCCTAGCCATCAGCTGGCTAAACAACAACGAAATAACAATCAAACAATACGATAAAGTACGAAACGGTTCCGTAAGAAATATACAATGTTTACAGGTGTGTGTACATAAAACGTTTAACGATCTGACTTAACATATCAAATCTCAAAAGTCTGTTGACTCAACAACGTTAGTGACGTCAACATTAAACTTAGCAGCAAAAACAGGCGAAAAACAGTAACTCGACTCCAAGCGTTCCGACCCTACCCTGTCAGTTTGTAACACATGAGAACAACATACTTACACGTGTACTCCAGAATGTCTCCTTTTCAATATGTTTCGTGTAAAAAATCCTGCAGAAAATTCAAGGCTCCCGTGTAATGCTAATTCACACTTTGCTGGTCTGGAATCAGTTTACCCCAGATGGCTTCCGCCACTGTGCGAGGATGGTGTGTCTGCAGACCCGACCCGGAGGCGGCAGATATACTAATGGCCCGAACCGTCACAACCAAACACCATTCAAAAAAATCTTCAAATAAAATCTATTCATGGTTGCTACGACATTCATGGCGGAAGCCTAAATGACTCGCAAAATAGGTTATTACACTTTATGGACTTTTTGAATCGTCAGAAGTTTTCGCAGGGTCAATTTTAAGAACCTCCTGTCGTTGAAAGCACCTCAGTCCACGATCTGAGTACAGTGGGGAACATATTATGAAGGGAATGCAAGTTGTAGTTGAATATATAATAACATATTTAATGAAAACATAATGTTTTCTGTGTTTGACTCGGATTAAATAGGGCGCTCTCCCCCGGAAGAGGTAGACGACGCCAGGCGACAGCATCAGGGGGCGGAGCCACAAAGCTGCGATCAGGACGGACAGTTTTCCGGCAGCACGCAGTCTGAACAGGAAGTCACATACACACGCACATCCTGTTAGAGCTGAGTCCTACTGACTTATCGATGTAATAAGACACATTAATCATATTGTCTTCATTTGTTTTTAATTATGACACCACAACCTGTTATAACTGTACCGAGTCGATCTGTGATGTCTGTTTATGGATCAAACTCAATATCACATAAAGTCTTACATGAATCAGCTTCATATCTGTTTGCTGCTGGTAATAATTCATCTTTTGCAGGCCTGCCATTTTCAGACTACATACATAAAAAATTGAATGCATTACATGTCAAACACAAAGGAAACAATAATTTTCATTATTATTGTTTTATTTACCTTCACCATATTTTACTTTTTAATTATATTGTTTGGTTTTTGCTATTTTTTTTGTTTTTTGTTGTAATATTCTGTCCTTCAGATTTCCCTCTTCGTGGGACAATAAAGGAATTCTGACACTGTTTTTGATATTCATATTCGTTATTGATCTTCACATCTTAATCTTCATATATCACTTATCACAAGTTGTTAATTATTTTATAGGCCACGATTGAAGACAAGATTGATTTATTGTGTTTTGTTTATAATATGAATTTGGACTATTTAGTTTCCATACCGACCTCATGGCATGTCTTCTGTTCACAGAAGAGCCTAAACCTTTAATGTCAGTCAAATAAGATCGTAATCTTATATGATCTTATATGAGCCAGTTCATGGCTCATGGCTTATGCATCTCAACGAACTTTATGATGTTTTCACTTAATCAAAACTGTACTGTTATAGCAGTATCCAGTTCTCAGTCACCTTGATTCTTTCCTGTTAATTCTCTTGCTTTGTACCACTCTTACATTATTTTAAATGTAGTTAAGAGGTTGTCCATTTGTTGCATTATCCTAGTGTTGTTGCTACTGTTTATTTTTCTCCACACTATGCTTCTGATCTCTAAATTTTAAAGTCTAACATACGTTTCAGCACTTGCTTTTCATGATTGTTTCTTTTGCCATTTGGACTTTTTTTTGTTTCAAAGTATACCTGAATGTGGTATGACCCCACATGAATGTGTTATTTTCCCCTTGACTAGCTGTTCTTGACTTGGTGAGAGTTTATAAGGCCGTCCTGATGATTACTAACTATGCCTGCCTATGCTTGCCAGTGTAAGTATAGAGCAGTTACCGTTTGGGTTGATGTCACCTGTTCAGCCCATTCTAACCCATCATCATTCATACAGTTCAACAGTAGCCATTGATATCTGATAATTATTTTCTAATTTCAGCATGGGAATCACAAGTGTTCATGCATTCCCATAACCTTTCTCTCATCCCATGTCCAACCAAACCTTGTTATTTGTGTCTTTTCCCTCTCAGAACATATCTGAAAGACCCTTTTTGACCATCTCCATGCCTCCTCAGATTTACAGCGTCATTAGTCGAGCAGATTTTTTGGAAAAACCAGTGGCCTTTCTCCTGCATCCACTTGAACACACTAGGGAATTTCTTACTGCCCAAGCCTGCATTACTTCCAGCTGTGATATACTGGAATGTGACGTCAGATGTCACATGTCAGTGATGCAACATCAGCTCTCCACTCCTCTCATTACACGATTATTTTTTGACATAAAGGCCTATACAGCACATCGTCACATCGACACACGTCAACATTGGAAGGAACAAAATCTAACAGGGGATTTGCCCATTTTTATTACATTTAAAAGTAATGAAAGAAAGAGACAGTACAGGTATGGACAATGCTTGTGCCAAGGATGTTATATTAAAATCTGGAAACAGTGTTGGAGGCAGAGCCAAATTAATTCCTATGATAGCTGCTCAGGTGCTCTAATACCAAAATGGCACAACTTCTGGCTATAAAATTACCTGTATCTTCTGTGTTGTGGGGCCCATGGCGCAGGCGAACTAGACTTCTGCTGACCAAGCCAGGTAACCTCTGGTAAAGTGCCCGGCTAACTTAATGGGGATAAAGTGGTTTTGTTTAGTTTAGTTATGGTTTTTATTACATTTGCTTATGATTATTTGAGATGGCGGTTGCTGTCATTGCATAGCCAAGAAGGATATGTTTACACCGGTCTGTTTGTTGGTTGGAGGACTACACAAATGTGGATGGAGGATGGATTTTGGCAAAGAATACACCCCATTAACTTTTAGCAAAGATCTAGATAAAGGGCCAGATCCATTAACTTTTTCTCACTCTCACTTTAACATTGTGTTTCTAGTCATTTTCATCAATTTCTCAGGGATTTTGATAATAAAAATCCAGTGTATTTAGGCGACTGTTATCTATTGGTGAGTACAATTGAATTGGATCCACATACAAATCCAAACCGAGCACATTTAAGTTGGGTATATTTTGATATTAGATAAGGCTTTTTAATTAAATAGGACTTTCGGCTATGGGCTGAGGTATGTACTTTAGTGAAAGCCATTCTACTTGTAGTTATATTTATTTATGTCAATATATTGGGAAGCAGATTTAAATATTGTGTATAAGCCGATTAGAAAGTTCAGGGTTTGCTGTCAGTGCTCTTGGCTGCTGTAGGCCCCTTTAACCCAGAGCTGTGACGTCAGTGTTGGCATAGAGCGATAAGGGGAAAAAGCAGAGTGATCACTTTGCCTCAGAGTCCAGGCACCAAAAATGCAACCATCAATTCCAAGGGTTCCTCCCATCAGAGCGGTCTCATCATGAGAGGCAACCATACACATGATGTTGGTACCAAACTACCTGGTTCGCTGAACTGAAACGTCAAGATTATTTTATTAAGTGGGCAACTTTATGTTCCATTAATACATTACCCTATGTACTTATTTTCATGCAAATTAATATAACATGTTGTTGTTCCAATATGTTTTTTTGTAATGTTTGTGCCACAAATTAAATGAGGTGTGAGGTGGATTTTAACAAGGATAAATTATTTTTGTTCCAAAATACATCAAAATGAAGTACTTGGCTGATGTATATGCTATTTCTACTTTATTTATTTTATCCTTTTATTTTTGCTTGTTACATTTTAAATATTGTGCTTGCCTAATTTTTGGCACATTTAAACCAGACAAGTCTCAAATGTGAGGTATTCATTTAGGTCTCTTTTGGAAGATATTTGTTCTAACCTGCTTTCATAATGCAGAGTCGAACAGGCCTACTCTTGATTTCGTATAAGGGTGGATTTCTGTTAGACTACCTGAGTCGTTACTCTGCCACAATAGACGATCTCTCTCTCTCTCTCTCTCTCTCTCTCTCTCTCTCTCTCTCTGTGTGTGTGTGTGTGTGTGTGTGTGTGTGTGAGAGAGAGAGAGAGAGCGAGAGAGAGAGAGAGGGAGAGAGAGAGAGAGATGTAATGCAGACGTCACAGTTTTACCGTTGGTCCAGTTCAGTTGGATCAGATGAGCCGTTAGTCCTCTCCAGAGGTAAATTGAACCTAATCCAGATTTGAAGGTTCAACCCAGGTCATCCCACCTCACAGTCTTAATCGGGACACTTTTTTAATTCTTCTTTAACAGGAAATATCCAGCATAAACAGCCGGGGCGTAGGGAGGGAGGGGGGGAGGAAGAGGCGCCGTTAACGTAACGTCCGTGACGTCAGTCCGCCCGGGCTGCTGCTCCGCTGGGTTTACTACCACACTGTTGTAAGGACGGTCCTCATCGGTGTTTACCGAGGAATCGATCAACTCGATCGCAGCTTAATCGCGGACCGATAAGTGTGTGATGATGGAGAGGAAGAGGACAGACTGTCCCGCTCTGCCGCCCGGCTGGAAGAAAGAAGAAGTGATCAGGAAGTCCGGACTGAGCGCTGGAAAAAGCGACGTCTACTACTACAGGTAATCTGTCACACTCATCGATCTGTCACTGATCAGTCCGGTCCCACAGTAAACCGGTGATCGATCAGTGCATGTGTGGGAACAGCTCCTGACTCTGACTGTCATCATCAGGTCTGAACACGAGTCTGCAGTGAGAGTGTCTCAGTTACTGTCAGGAGTTACAATGTAGCGCACACAGTGTCATGTCTCTGTGCTGTCGCTGACAGTGTCCCTGTGGAGATCAACACGGTGTCACTGTCCAGTCCAGATATTACCATGTTCACTTACGACCCTGTAATATTCCATACCTTTAGGTCCATATTCTTGTAGGAGTTTACACACAGTCACTACTTGTCAACAAGCTGTTTACTGACGCTGCTGTTAATTCTGGGCCATAGCTGGGATAATAAGTAGTAAGGTCATGAGGAAAGATCTCTATATTTCTTTACTGGCAAAAACATGTGTAATTTAAAGATTATGAAGATTAACTGATTATGTCAGCCACAGAAATCAGTGTGTCCAGATGTGCCTTAGCCATCTGAATCGAAAGCTGGCACACCAAATGCAACCCAACCAAAGCAAATATGAGTAACCCTCAAATTTAGAATAAATCTTGACATTATTGCAATATTACCTTCATGCTATTGAAATAAATTGGAAAAAAATACTCCAACAGAGAGACTTCATATCACTTGTTATGAAATGCATGCATGGGTCTTGCTCATACACTGCCTTCATGCTCTTTAAATGGCGGTCAGAGGTCTCTCCAACACCGCCCTTTTAAGGCGGAAATTTTGCCATGAAGTTAACTCAGATGCGGTTGTCTGAGATCCTTCGCCCTCCAGCACCTCTAAAACAAAACTGACACTAGGACACTAGGTCAGCGGCCCGGGCCCTGGGTCACGGGAGGGCCCTCTAACCCTTTGGCCCTGGACTAAAGTGCAGATTTTTAGTGTGTAAACAATTGCAATACCACAATTCAAGGTTTGACATTGCTGCAACAGTTGTTATGATATTGTTTGAGAGTTTATTGCAGCATTTAATTAAGAAATGTAGTTGGTGCTCACCGCCACCTTATTTCTTGAAAGAGATGCTAAAATAAATCACTATTAAGGCCGATCTACTTATTGCTTTTTTGCTTTGGTTTTTCTTGGTGAACCTATATCCCACAGGCCCACTTAAATTGTACCTCTTGGTATGTAATGGATTTTGAACGACTCCTGGCACCAGTCATACCTAGTCATCATACCTGGTTCTTCAAAGTTGTCTCTTGATATGGTGATGCAGATCCAGTGGCATATGCCACCTCTAGACTGTGTGTGCTCAGAAAGTGTGAGTTACCTTTATTTACAAGATGAAATAATCTCATAAATCCATCCTGACAAGCCTATTAGGCCCCCCCAGGAACAGTGCCAGCCCTTGAATTCCATTTTATATGGTGTCACTTGACGCCCACCCCAACATACTCCCACAAAATTAGTCATTTCAGTTTCAGTATTTGAGCCAACAAGTCCCATAACATTCGTAAAGTCTAGAAGAGCAACATCATCAAAATTGCTTTATTACTAATCAAGTATCAAGTGGAAGGCTAAACCAGAGGTTAATGTCTCAGCTAGCGGGAGTCTCTAGTGCGCCAACTCTATGGGCTCCACAATGCAGAAGTCTGAGTAATTTTACATTCAGGAAGTCTTTTTTTGGGGGGGGCTTCATGCTTCACTGAGCAGCTTGCATAGGAATGGACTGAGCTCTGCTTCTGATGTTGTATCCAGATCTTCCTTGTTAGATGTGTGCTATTAAGCTATATGCTTGTGGCCAAATCACATTGGTTTGGACCAGTCAGCGTCTTATGAGGAACTACTGGCAGCTACCGGCTAGGTTTAGGTGTGACAACCAGTTTGAGAAGCATCTGTTCAAATGAAAACAACAGTGTTCAAAATTTTGTCCACCCCAAATCAAAATTGTGTTTTTTTTAAACAAACTATAAATACATGAATATTGTAACATTTCAAGCAATCATACCTGTCACTTGTTATTACATTAAAAAGAAAACAATGCACTCTTGCTACAGACTAAAAGTTAGGATCTCCTCTGCTGGTAATTCTACAATCGGAACCTTTTTTTTAGATCTCTCACAAGTCCCCAAAACACTGTGGAAGCACAGCTCTTAATCACTGGAGTACTTCTTTATGAAAGTAATGGTAATAAAAAAATCAGTAATGAGTAAGTTGCAGCATTATTTTTTTTCATCACTTTTTTGCTCATTTCCTCCACAATATATTTGTTTAATGAAACTTTGAATACATTCATTTTCCTGACTCTTCACTAACTAGTGCTGCATTAGATCATAGAAGAAATGATGTCACTCCCAGTGCAGGTCTGTGGTGAGGCTGTGACACTGCAAAGTTGTCGACTGTTTTCAAGGGCTGCATTCACTTCCTGTTGATCAGCAGAGGAGGCACCGCTCAATCAGATTAACAGCCCAGAGTCAGAAACATCTGAGCCCCGTCACATCCTGAACCTGTAACATGACGGAGATCAGCAGTTCAGAGCTGGCGCTTGCCTTTACTTTCAGTCTGCTGTGTAATGTGACTCATCAGTTCCAGTAAGGACATCAGTCAGCAGGTCGACTTACTGGAAGAGTAGAAACACCCAGCTGTGGCCATCTTTACAAACTCATGTTGTTTATCAGGAACTATATTTCAGACATTTCATTTTTAGCTGAGCTACATTTTCAGGCACTGCTGATTTTTTTCTGGGAACCAATTACACCTTATTTGAAACAGAAGACATGTTCATAAAGTGAGGACATTTGGCTATTCCTCACCCCTTCAATTGGTTGTTTAAGGCCTAAGCTTAGTTTTTGTGGCCATGGTTAGAACTACAGGTCAAAAGCAGGTTAGAATTAAGCTTTTGGTTGGATTAGGGGCAAGAGAATGTACTGTATCATTTTATGTTAATGATAGTTCTTCACAAGTACTGAATTACAAATGTGTGCATGTTTTAGTATGGAGCATTGAATGAGGAAGTGTTTCATAGTTGCTGCTGGTTTCAGATGTGATACCATGACTGTACAGATGCGATTTGAACATGCCTCCTCACGTCACTGTTTGTTGTCCAGCAAGTGTAGGGAGATATTGTATTTTTTTTAAAAACATATTTTTATTAGCTTTTTTCAGAATGCATTACAAGAAGGAAAACAACATACATATGACATAAAACATAAAACAGTAATAGGCAGTCGTACAAAATAAAAGGCAAATTACATGTCACTGTGATGTGCTACTGGGGAGGGATGGGGGGGATAGCTTAGCTGTGATATAGTTCGATCAAATTTTTCAGCGGGGCCCTGAATTGTGTGTTCCAGTTTCTCAAGCTTGAGATCACTGTATCACCTCCCTCGGCCACTGAATCCAGCTCAGTGGCTGAGGAGACTGCCAATGGAGAAGAATCAGTCTTTGTGCCAGCAAAGTAACGCATTTTGTCACGCTGAGTTTAACTCCAGTGAGATTCTTGTTGTTCTTTCCTGCTACACCAAAAATGGCTTTCATAGGATCTGGCTCAATCACCATTTTGAACATCTGACAGTGTTCCAAAAATTGAGTTCCAATAGGTGGACGATTTAGGTCAAGGCCAAAATGATTGAGCTAGAGAAGCAGGTGATACTTTACATCTGTCACATGTAGAGTCCACCTCTGGGAACATTTTAGAGAGTTTAACTTTAGAGAAATGAAGGTGGTGCAGCACCCTGAACTAAGTCCATGCCAAGCACAGATTGAGGCTGTATGAGCCCCCTCTAAGGCCATTTTCCACTGCTCTGCTGCCTCTGCTTGTGGTAAATTAAATGTATGCCTCAGTTGTTCAAAGGTAGGAAATATTTTATCTATAAAGAGAGCCTTCATGTTGCTCCAAATGCCATACGAGTCATCCCTGATGGACGGAGAGAAAAGGTGGCTGGGGTGAACAGGAACAAGCAGAGAACCATTCTGCCAACCATAGTTTTTCCTAATAATGGACCATAATTTCAGAGACTGTGTTACAATGGGATTGTTCCTATCATATTGGCATTGGAGAAAACAAAAGGGCAGTCAAAGCTATCAGATAGCATGAGTTGTATTCCATTTGTACCCAAATTGGGCTTTCTGCCGGCTTGTCAAAATGAGACCAAAAGGAGAAAGCATGAAGATTACACGCCCAATAGTAAAGCTGAAAATTTGGTAGTCCCATTCCCCCACTCGGCTTCAACACATGCAGATATGCTTTCTTGATTCTAGGTCTCTTCTTATTCCAAATAAAAGTAGAAATTTAATCAATGGATGTAAAGAAGGATTTTCTTATTCATATAGGAACACTTTGGAAAAGAAACAACAATTTTGGAAGAATGTTCATTTTTACCGCATTGATTCTACCTGACAAAGTGATAGGGAGATGGGAACACCTCTCAAGTTCACAAACAGTCTGCTGAAATAGTGGTTTAAAATTTGCATTGAACAAGCAGTTGATACCTGTTGTTACTACCACTCCCAAATATTTCACTGAATTTGTTATTTTAAATGAGAAGTGTGAGTATAAAAGGCTTTGGGCAGTTTTGTTGATGTGGACTGATAAAGCAGCTTAACCCAGGTTATAAAATTATCACCAAGTTCAAACTTTTCAAGAACTGCAAAAAGAAAATCCCACTCAACTCTGTCAAAGGCTTTTTCAGCATCCAAAGATACAAGAACCTCTGCATGCTGAGGAGCCAAACCAGGAGAGTATAAAATGTTGTAGAGCCTACGCAGGTTGGAATTTTTTATTTTTTTATTTATTTTTTTTTTTTTAACAAATCCAGTGTGATCCCATGATATGATTGATGGGAGAACTTTTTCCAGTCGCATGGCAAACATCTTGGCTAGCAATTTTGTATCCACGTTTAACAGACTAATTGGTCGATATGAACCTGGTTCTCTAGGGACCTTCCTTTAACAAAATGGATATAGAAGCCTGCTAAAAGGTAGGAGGGAGCATTCTGGTGGTAAAGGCTTCATTGAAATCATCAAGCAGTACAGGTGAGATTAATGTAGCAAAAGTTTTAAAGAACTCGGCGGTGAACCCATCTGGGCCTGGAGTTTTAGAGCTTTGCATAGATTTTATTGCATTTGTTAAGTCCTGGGGTGAAAGAGGCTCAGCGAGACTAGCCTTATGGCTTGCTTCTATTGTGGGAATTTGTCATTTATTTAAGAATTCACCTATTAATGCAGGGTCACCTTTGGACTCTGAGGTCTGGAGATTTGTATAAATGTCTTAAATTTGCTGTTGATTTCCTGTTGATCAGTAAGAATTTCACCACTGGCTGTGTGAATTTCTGCTATAAGTCTCGATGAGGCTGCTTGATGAATTTGGTGAGCCAAGAGGTGCCCCGTCTTCTCCCCCTGCTCATACAGTCTATGTTTGTTCTGAAGTAATAGCTTAGCTGTCTCATCGGTGGAAAGGAGATCAAAATCTGTCTGAAGAGAGATCCTCTTATTGTATAGGTCTGGTGAAGGAGTTATTGAATTCTGGTGGTCGATTTCCAATATTTCATCTGTCATCTCAGACAGGCATTTTAGACGTGAGCGATGAGTAGGTTTAGCTTAAGAAATTACTTGCCACCGAATATAGGCTTTAAGAGCCTCCTAAAGTGATCCTTTTGAAACTTCTCCATTATTATTAATAAAAACAAATTGCTCTGTCTGGGTCTTATAACATCAAATTATTGAATTGCCAAGATGGAGCCCTCGATTTATGCTGAAATGCCAGTCATAACAGATGTGGAGCATGATCAGAGATTACAATAACTTTGTATTCACAGTGTTTCACCTGTGGCAAAAATTTTTGGTCTAAAAGAAAGTAATCAATCCGGGAATATGATTGGTGAACCGGGGAGAAAAAAGAAAAGTGATGAGTAGATGGATTTTTAAAACGCCAGGGATCAACCATCCTATAAACTTTTAGAAAAGACTTTATACACTTTGCTGATCTAGAAAGTGCCTGAGAGCTTTTGGAAGATCTGTCCAGCTTTGGGTTTAAAACACAGTTGAAATCCCTCCCCAAAATTACACAGTGAAAATTTAAACTAGGGATTGAAGACCATAGGGATGAGAAAAATTGATCATCATCGAAGTTGGGCGCATATACACATTAGAATGAGTGGGACATCGTACAGCTCTCCCTCCACCATTACATACCTACCCTGACTATCAGAAAAGGACCGTGAACAGATTAAAGGACATGCTTGCTCCCCTGGATTTAAACTGGAAGTGGGAGTGGTACACCTGGCCCACCCAGCCTCTGCGTAAAAAAACGTGGTCTTGAGATCTCAGATGGGTCTCCTGTAGAAATGCTATGTCTGCCTTTAATTTTTTAACATGTGCCAAAATCCTCCTTTTACAGTGCTGTTCATACCCTTTGTGTTCCAGGTGATAAGTTGAACCAGACTCTCCCCACTCGTATGCATGTTAGTCATACAGTTTCAGGTTCAGATATACCAACAAAGCCACATCACAAAACACGTACGTAGAGCTACAACAGCCATAGAAACAAGGGAACAATACAAACATGAAATTATACCCCTCCTTCCCTGCCTTACCTTTTCCCAAATGAAAGGTGCAAAAAAAAAAAAACAGGTTTCAAACCTAACTTAGTGCTACAGCACTGCTCTGCTGAACTGTCACGCTGGAATTAAAGGGAAAGACTTTGGAAAGGGGAGGTGGACCCAAATGCAGTTACACACAGCAGGCAAGGATAAAGGGGAACGAAAGGCAAGCTTTTATAAAATTAAAGCTGAATGCAAAAAAACTAGGAGCCAGGTACAAAAATTATCTAGGACAGAAAGTAGTAAAGCAAACCAGCAAGACAAAGTAGCAACAAGCAAGACAAAGTACAAATCAAAAGCAAAGTTCAAATCAAAAATACAAAAATGCAAGAATCAACATCCAAAGAACACATACCATGGGGAGACTGGAAGGACATGACAGGAACATGAACAGGAGCATAGACGCAGGCAGAGGCAGACAAATACAATGACCAGACAAGGAGTGCAGGGAAGTTACAGACTAAATACACAGACACTAACGACAAGACAAGGAGCAGGTGAAGTGGACCAACAAGTGAGATAACGAGGCATGGAAGAGAACACTGAGAGTCAGAGGGAGACAGAGGACAAGAGACACAAGAGGGCATGGAAATTCAGAGTCAAAATGAAGTGGGAGGGTGAAGGGGGTCAGGACGAGAGCCAGAGTCCAAACGATGATGGGGGTGGAGGGGTTTGTGAGCGGGGCCAAAGTCCAAATGAAGCTGGGAGGAGGGAGGCCAAGGTAGAGACACTCCGGAGGCCGACGGCGAGGGTGAAGGCTGAGGCACTCGGGAGGCCGACTACGAGGGCGAAGGCACTCTGGAGGTCTGTGGCAATGACGAAGGTGTTCTGGAGGTCAGTGGTGACGACAAAGGCACCCTGGAGGTCTGTGGCAAAGATGAAGGTGCTCTGGGGGTCTGTGGCAAGGACGAAGTCGAAGGTGCTCTGGAGGCAGGCGGTGAGGACGAAGGCACTCTGCTGGCTGGCGGAGGCGGCGTGGGCTGAGACCCACTGGAGGCTGGGGACGTGGGCATAGGTGCTGGCCAGCAGTCTCTGGAGGCTGGCAACGAAGGCGTAGGCGCAGACTGGCAGTCTCTGGAGGCTGGCGATGAAGGCGTAGGCGCAGGCTGGCAGTCTCTGGAGGCCGGCGACAAAAGCGAAGGCACTCTAGAGGTCTGTGGCAACGACGAAGGTGTTCTGGAGGTCTGTGGTGATGACAAAGGTGGAGTCGCTCTGGAGGCCAGCGGCGACGGCGTGGCCTATGACCCACTTGAGGCCGGCAGAGGCGGTGTGGGCTGGGACCCACTGGAGGCTGGACCGGTGGCTGGGAAACCCTCCAGGGTCTTGGCCGGACCACTGACAAAGGTTCGCCGGGATCTGGTGGCCTGGGAGCCGATGAAGGGTCGCTGGCAGTAAAAGACCTCGGCCGGACTTCCGACCGAGGAGCAGGCACTGAACTTGGCATGGGACTCGGCCACGCCTCTGACCGAGGAGAAGGCACTGGACTTGGCATGGGACTCGGCCGGGCCTCTGACCGAGGAGCAGGCACAGGACTCGGCCGTGCCTCCTACTGAGGAGCAGGGATGGTTGCCATCTGGACCGCCGACTGAAGACCACTGGCAGGTGTCGACTTGGCCGCCAACTGAGGGCCACTGGCAGGTGTTGACCTGGGTGTCAGCCACACCATTAGCGAAGCAAACCCGGCAAGCGCTGGCTGGGTAGTTGACAGTGGAGCTGGGGCCCCAGAGCCAGGCATCAGGGAGCCAGGACACGGCCGAGAATGTCGCTTTCTTGGTGGGGGCACTTTGTAGGCCAGCTGAGTTCCCCAGAAAGGAGATATTTCAGCTTAGGCTGGAGCTGAGGCATGGGCTGAGGCATGGGCTGAGGCATGGGCTGGTAGCTGGGCTGTAGCTAAGGCATGGGCTGAGGCCGGAGCTGAGACATGGGCTTGGGCTGGTAGCTTGGCCATGACCGTGTCTCTGGCTGTGGCTGTGGTGTGGGTTTGGGCTGGTAGCTTGGCTGTGGCTTGAAAAAAAAAAAAGGTTGCTAGCAGCAATTTGATGAGCCCTGCTGATACCAGCGAATAATGTCAAGACCATTAACTGCTGGGTCCTTTTTGTGTCCAGTCATTCTGTCAGGTCGAGGTTTAAGGGGAAAACTATGGATAAGGGTGGTGGACCCAAATGCAGTTACACACGGGAGGCAAGGATAAAGGGGAACGAAAGGCGAGCTTTTATTAGATTAAAGCTGAATGCAAAAAAACAAGGGAGCCAGGTACAAAATAATAATAATAATCCAGGACAAAAAGCCAAAGTAGAAAGTAGCAAATCAAACCAGCAAGACAAAGTAGCAACAAGCAAGACAAAGTACAAATCAAAAGCAAAGTTAAAACCAAAAATGCAAAAATGCAAGAATCAACATCCAAAGAACACATACCATGGGGAGACTGGAAGGACATGATGGGAACATGATCAGGAGCATAGATGCAGACAGAGGCAGGCAAATACAATGACTGGACAAGGAGTGCAGGGAAGACACAGACTAAATACAGAGACGCTAACGGCAAGATGAGGAACAGATGAGGTGGACCAACAGGTGAGATAACGAGGATGGATGAGAACACTGACAGACAGAGGGAGACAGAGGGAAGAACATAGGAAACACTTAAAGGACAAGAGACACAAGAGGGCATGGAAAAACAAAACATGAGGCACAAGACATGATGCAAAGACATAAATCAAATAGAAGAAACCAAAAAACAGATACAAGAACACAACACAAAGAACATGAATCCAAAGTCATGACACTGCTTAGCACCCTTGAGTGTAAGAAATAACTGTTCCACATTTCTCAACACACTATACTCTGAATAATGGTCATCCCTTGTGGGTGGGGTGACACATGAAGCAACCTAAATATATCGCCACCTTTCCGCTTAACCTATTAGGAACAACATAAACAAACATATAAAGTTAACACTTGGACCTGAACTTGGACAATCAGGTTAATTGCCTATAAAGCATACACGTGAATATATAAATATTAGCATTCGGTGCCTAAGAGTAAACCAGAAAAGAAAAAAAGAGCATAGGTATACAAGTGAACATTACCAGGTAGGTCAGCTGGCAAAGTAAGTCCATAACATTATTCTGGGTATTGATTAACGGGGAAGTTATCGTTCCAGCGTTATCAAGATCCCGGTCAGAGATAGGTCCCTGAGCCAAACATAACTGCAGATGCAATATGTAGTCCACTTGCACTTTAAACAAAATAAGGAATGATTGAAAAGAAAATGCAACACCTTGCTGGTACCACTCCCCGCTGTGTCTACACCTCAGCCGGCGGCCAAAGAAACCCACTCAAAGACTGGCAATTACCCATCTCGTAGAAATCAGAAATTATCCATGTTGTGAAGAAATCTTAGACCGGTAAAAGTCCTGGAGTCGAAAGTGTGCCGCATTCCGTTTAGATTGATGGCCAGGACCACAGGATATTAGAGGCTGTATTCGACCTTCACCTCCTGGAGGCCCATGATTCTTTCTTTTTGTGCATAATAATGCAGCCGTACGATAATAGGTCTTGGTCGTGCTCCTTTTTTTGGCTTTGGCGCTAGCGACCGGTCAGCCGGGTCAATTTCCACCAGAGTAGGAAAATTCTCTGCCCCCAAAATTTCAGGGATAAGCTCCACCATGAATCTAGTGGGGCAGGAGCCCTCTGCTCCCTCTGGGACTCGGTTGATCTCCTCTCTCCTCTTGTATATCTAAAACATTTTTCCCAGTGTACTGACCGCTCAAAGCTGCATTACAATACTTGTAAGATTCAACCATTCTCTCTCTCTCTCACACACACAGCAGAGGCTGCCATGCAAGGTACCAAATTTGGGGTTCAGTATCTTGCTCAACATGCAGCTAGGATTTGAACCAGCAACCTTCTGATTACTAGGCGACCCGCTTTACCTCCTGAGCTACAGCCTCCCCAAGTTTTAGAGGTCCTGGACAGATCCAGGCTAGCTGTTTTTCCCTGCTAACCTAAGCTAAGTAGCTTCAGGCTATAGCCTAATATTTAATTTAGGTATGAAGGGGCGGACAGACCTTATGCAAACCTTACCTTAGAGTTTTAAAAGTTTAAAATTTTAAAAGATACCCTGTGGAGCTCTTAATGAAGGTCTTTTTACAAAGTGTTTATCATAAAAAAGAGCATTGTGTGTATCCTTGAGGTCTAAAAAGCCCCAGCTACTTCTGTCTCAAAGTCAGAATATTTACACTGTAGATTAGACTAATCTCAATGTCCATGAAGTTGGTTTACATTTCTTACAGATAAAAACTTGTAAATTATGTGTTTTGGACATCTAAAATTAAGATGTTATATTTAATTGCACTACCTTTAACTGTCTGACTGCTATGCCTCTTTCCTTCAGTCCTTCAGGGAAGAAATTCAGGAGTAAGCCTCAGTTGTCCCGTTACCTTGGAAACACAGTGGATTTGGGATGTTTCGACTTCCGAACGGGGAAGATGATGCCCGGGAAAATGCAGAAGAACAAACAGAGACTTCGACACGACCCGCTCAGCTTGGCCAAGGTAACACTGATGGATCACATGTGTGGTGGAGAGCTGTGGCTTTGTTGTGGTTGTGTTGTATGTTATAAGATCATGAGATTAACACAGCAAAAGTTTCACAGATCAGCAGGTCAGGGCAAATATTCACTAAAGAGGAAGAGAGTGATCTGTACATGAAACCCTGCCCATTGACTGCTGAACCTCTGCCAATCTCGTTCTACACATCATTGTTTTGACAGTATATACTGTGTACAGGGGAAATTCCTATTCTTAGACTTGTCTCATGTCTGTTGTCTCATTCTTAAGGGACCTCCTGGCAGTCTGACTCTGAAATGTTTCATTGTTTCTGATGCTTTGACACAGACTTGTCTTGGTTTCGTGAAGTTTTGGCTCACACAGTGTCAGTTTTATGGTTTTGTCTTGACAGTTTTCTGTAGATTGTCTCTGATTTGTTCTCTTGGCGTTTTGAATCAAACTTGTCTCAGGGTCATCAACATTTTACTGTGACTTGTTTTGTGGGTGTTTGGACTCATGAATTTAGTGGTCTTGACTACAGTGCTGACAAATACTATATTTGTTTTGAAAATTGTCTATAGTTCTTCAATCAGCAACATCGCATTTTTAGCTGCATTTTCCTACATCTTTGCACAAACATTGCTATGAGCAGATAGGACTCATTAACATGCTCTGGAAACCATCTGATAAAATTTGAATGATCATCCAACTTAGATCAACTGACACACACACTCTCACTGATATAAGACCAAATCCAGCTCAGTGAGGATTAATCCTCCTCTAGTACTAACTAATTCTAATAAAGCTTGAAAGCATCAGTTGCTTTTAGGCATCAGCTGTGCTGTGGGTACCAGGAATTTAATATAACTTGAGCTCTTGAGATTTGAAAGTAGAATGATAGCTGCTGCCAAGCTGTTTTGTTGCTCTGAGCCATCCAGCTCTGAAGGAGAGAGCTGGGTGAAGAGCTAGACTTTCTGGAGGAAAATACACCCAGAGACACATCGAATTCAGCTGGAGCTGTTTACTGACAGGAGGAGAGCTCAGAGATGATTTTTTGGCTATTTAGATTAAAAAGTGGATTTATCTTCACTCTTGTTTATCAACCTGACTGCAGGTCAGATTAATCTGGTTAGTTAGTTTAGTGAGAGGCTGAATTAAACACAAAGACATACACACTCACACAAAGTGTGTAGTTGTTTGCTAGTTTATGGCAAATGTACAGTCATCTGGCTGAATTGGGAATAAAAAACGTAATAATGGAAATAAACTAATACAACAATCTGCAGAAGTGCATTCATTTACTGGATAAAAAATTATGAGAAAAATCCATCAACGGCACCATTAATATATATTCCGTAAGGTTTCAGTTTAGACTGGACTTTATAGCACCATCATTGCCACCGAGAGAGGATTTACAGTCGTTTCCTTTTTCTTTATCTTATCTCGTAATCACGAGATTCTGATCTGTAATTATGAGAAAAGATCTCGTGATTACGAGATCAGGATCTCGTAATTACAAGATATGGTGTCTATTTTTTTCTATCCAGTGAAAGCAATGCGCTCCTTTAACAATCTAACCTGCATGAGTAAGAAAATTGGTCTGATGTGACTCAAATGTTCATGGATGATGTAATGTTTCTAGTTTTGTTCATGATGTGCTAAGTCTCATTCACTGACTTCCTTCCTCATTTTATGACTCTCTCCTAGAAGTAAGTACATAATTCTAGACATGTAACAAAGGTCGTCATTTTTGGATATTTAAATGCAGAAATCATACATATATCTTTGACAGAGGCTTTTTCAGAAGCCAGGATTTTCCATGTCCGTGGTTTAAGCTACGCTAAAAGACAGACCAGTTTTACTGCAGTGCTCTTCCCACACAAATCATATATTGTGTGTGTGCATGTAAGGTCAGTGTGTTTGCTGGCATGCCACTGCACACATACCCAGAGGAAATGAAAAGTGGAAAAGAGATCTCAATAGTGTCTCATTCATTTCTCCTAGACAACTGTGTGAGACCAAAGTGAGGCTGTGGCTGATTTCTCCTGTTTCTCAATTGTTTCTCCTGAGAAACAGGTGCAGAAAATCTCAACTTGGGCTTCCTGTAAGTTTCAAAGGAGATCTCATCAAGCTCTCAGTAAAGTTTCAGAATGTCTCCCTAGTGAAAATTTTCCATGTTGTATTTACTTTAATTAACACAATACACACATTAAGAAAGAACCTGAACAATTAAGGAAGAATGTAAGAAAATAAAAAGTGAGTTGAGGAACAGAGAAAGTGATAGACCAGAAGTAACATTGAAGACAAGAGGAAAGTCCAGCAAGTGTACCCTGATGCAGTGTTCATTACAGCCACTATATGAAAATGTTGGACAGGAAAAAGGACATGCTGATGATCTATTCTTAGTCTAATCCTTTATTGGTTCTAAGAATGCAGTTTGTTCTGAGGCTGGTGTTAACAGAAAGGTCATTCGTCACAGTTCATCCTCTAGGGAACAGGTAGGTGATCAGGGCTTGTATATAACTCATTTCTCATTATGGGAAATAAATCCTCACAAGCCAAAAAGTTTCAGAGTGATCATATTCAGTGTAATAGGAAGTTTTGTCATGTGAAATTATGCCTGTGAATCTCTGTTGATATTTAGGAGTCCACACTGTCCTGCTGAAAGATTATATGGACTTATATTTTAGGTCACAGAGTTGTCTGTCCATGTTTATTCATCACCAATGCAAACTTAGGTATTAAACTTGTGAAAGAAAAACACATTGTTGTAACACATGAAAAGCTGGATTCCTCTTTGGATTTGCATTTGGCAACAAAAAAGCTCCAAAAGCTCAAGGTGATTTTGGGTTGAAGTCATTAGTAATATAATGCATCCCTGCTCAGTTCAACACACCCCTTATGCTTGAATGACAGCATGCCCTCGAGCTGGTGTAAAACCTGATGACTCATGTTATCACATCTTGATTTGACAGTGTTGTTCTTTGTTCAGCAAAATCAGTTTCTGTGATGCAGTTGCCTTCCTATCTCTCAGGGAACAGAGGTCCATGCACTGCCTCCTACGAAAGAGAGCAGAGAAAGCCCCTCTTTGCTTGTAATAACAATTTTAACAATTTGAGTTATAAACTCTGATTATTTCCAGTTTATGTCACAATATTAGAGGTTTTTAATGTGGCCGCATAATTTTGGACCTCACTGTTCATATAAAATTAGGAATAAATGGACCATTGTTCCTTAATACCTTGTTAATTACCTTGCAGTTTTTGTATTTTCAGTGTTCTACATCATTATTACTCCACACTGCAGTTGTCAACAAACCGTTGTGACATTGTTTTCTTTTTAAAAGTGAGATGAGAAGATAAATAACATTTTGACTTTTCATAGTATTAAAACACAGGCGTTACTCATAACTGAATGAATGAACACCCAGGACCCTGAAGCTGAAACAGACTTCCTTTATTATTCACATACGTGCTTTTCCTACTGTCACACTGTAATGACCAGGGCCTAGGAGGAACCCTGGCGCAACATGAAAATGAGACTTCCCTCATATCAGCTCTCAAGAACCACCAGCTTGAGTGGAGAGCCCACAGGAACCGAAAGCAGTCGGTCTTTAAGTTGCCGCTTTGGAGGCTGGACAAATCAGCTCCCAGGACAACCTACGCTCACACTACAGTCATCACTCAATTTACACACCCCTCTGCCCTCAGGGAGACAGTACCAGTCTATACTCAGCAGAACATTCAAGTTCTGCAATGAAATGTTGATAGGGTTGTAACCAGTGTTCCCCCTAATTTTTCATGAGAATTCCTTGGACCACTGTGAGCAACATAAGATGTGCACACTGTGGCCACACCAGTATCACACCTGTCCAAAACCTGAGATCATAACAAGTTACATAGCTTATTAAAGAAATCAAATTACAGCAGTAATTTCTGTTAGATTACTTTTGATATAAATGATTCGGCCCACTACATGACATTAAAAAATACAAAAATCTTGTTTTTCATGAGCTGTGTAGTATGCAGATCTGAAAAAAAGTGACCAGCTGGGTAGTTAAAGATACGCATAAAAAATTCTGCAATAAAATATGTCCACTTTAGACAGT
Source organism: Sparidentex hasta (assembly GCA_030272975.1). Lineage (NCBI taxonomy): Eukaryota > Metazoa > Chordata > Actinopteri > Spariformes > Sparidae > Sparidentex > Sparidentex hasta. The sequence goes on along the minus strand of JARJLU010012819.1, from coordinate 29,360 downwards.
TTCTCTGCCTGAATTTTAGTCTGCAGCTGTTCAGAGAGGTCCATCTCTGGGCTGAGGCTGTGAGGGTCCAGGTGCACAGAGAGAGCTGCAGACAAAACAGACACAGACAAGGAGGAATCAAATTAACACACAAAAACCTGAGATCATAACAAGTTACATAGCTTATCAAAAGAATCAAATTACAGCAGTAATTTCCATTAGATTACTTCTAAAATAAGTGATTTGGCCTACTTGGAATGAAAAAGACAAATCTTTTTATGAGCTGTGTAGTATGTTGTATGTCAAGGTTAGGGTCCTGCTCTGGAAGAATTGAGTGTTGAATGTACACCTTATACCTATTTTTCCCATCTGTCCTTCTCACTTCTCCATTGGTTGTAGACTTTGTCCAGGTAGATGCCCCGTCTGCTTCTTGCTTAGACTTTATGTGCATCAGCTGGTCCAAATGCCACTTCAAGATGATTTCTGGATGCTGTTTTGATATGATTCATTAAACTAAAGGCTCTTTCACAATCTGCACTGGATGTTTGAAATGTAGCACAAATATCCACAAGCTGTGAGATCTCCTTTAGCTCCTTATATCTAAGTGCTGCAGCCACCATATCTAAGAATGTGCTGATTGACCCTTGTTTAAGTTTTTGCTACACTATGTTTTTGAATTCAGCATATTCACTGTTAATGGCCTCCATAGACTGTGTGTCATACTTATTTGACAGTGTCTGCTGATCCATATTCAGAACTGGTGTCTGAGCTCAATGCTTTGAAGTCAAATGCAGACCACTCCTTTAATTCATCCTCTGGAAAACAAGCATCCAAGTGATCACACTTACAAATAAAAAAAAGTAATCTCACTGGTATTTCTGGCATCAGCTGATGAGGTCCTCATCACCTCTTTGACACAGTCACTCCACTGAACATCCTTGTCATCCTTCAAGTATTGGGAACACAACTTCTCAATTTTTGCTTTTGCAAAGCAGTGTCCTTGCATCACAGTCAGGTTGCATCTTTGAAAAGAAAGGCAACTCTTCTCAGCAACTCAGCTCGTTCCTCTTCTCTCGATCATTTGCGCTTTCCTGCAATAATGTACCGATACCTGCTCCCATCTTGCATCTTCGTACAATTCCAACAGCAATCAAATGACTTTTCTGCTGAATGTGATGCTTGAGGTACTCCAACTTCCATTCAGTCCACACTTTTCCCTCTGAAAACCTGTTTGCTACTTTGGCTTCGCAGCATGTTTTGCAGAGCAGCCCTTTTTCATTCGAAAAAGAAAAAATCTCACCCAGTTTCACCTCTTGTTCTTCTGTTTGCACATACTGCGACAGCCATTCCATCTTAAAAGAGCTGCATTTCTTTTTTACTTTGGCTTGGTGAGTGGATGTGCCGATGCCTGTTCGTTTCACCATAATGAGGGGTTATTCCACCGCACTGTTAGCCATACACTAACCTGCAAAACAACGGCACATAAGCATAAAGCAATGATAATGACATTGATTGGCTGCGTAAGTAAATACGTGTGACTGCATCATGTCATTGGCTGGACAGTGTTAGTCATTGTTTTACTGTAGTACCACTTGTTGTCACCTGTAACTCACTGAGTTGCATTGCAAAATGGTACAGAATAAATTGTTAACGTTTATTTTATTATCAGGTTGGATTTCATTTTATTCGCTTGATAGATTTGCTTTGCACGGAGAAAGCGGGAGCAGTGCGTGATTGCGCAAGTGTGCAGCTTAGAGGGAACATTGCTTGTAACACACTCAAAGTGACTGGTGTCATAGATGCCTATTAAATGTCTGTGCTTTATGTACAGAGCAACAGTCAGGGTGTGATCAGCCTAAATTAGCGTATAGACTGAATGCAGGGCGAAATAGGTAGCCTGGATACAAGGGTTAGTGAGCTTTGGAGTTGGAGGGTCAGGCCAGCTGTTTCCCTCTGCTTCATGTCTTTATACTAAGCTAAACTAATCACCTCCCTAGATCAGCACCATCAGAGCAGGCAATGTTGTGCACGTTCACGCTGCACAAGAGATAGTTTAAATTTCAGTTCACACACATTAAATGAAATAGTTAATATTCATTGCTCAGAATTTTTAACACAGTTTGTAGTCCCAAAAATGAAATAGTTCCTGTTAATTTCTTCAGTTCTTTTGAGCTGCTCCATGCAAATTTGCTTTTAATTGGACCCATGTACCCATCCAGCTCCTGACCCCAAATAATGTTAGAGGCAAAAAAGTAACATGGTACTGTAATCAGTAAAATTAGCAGGAAAAAAAGTAATATTACATATTACTAAAAGGCCTTCAGAGAAAATATTACATTCACTATGTCAAAATTGCAACTCAACCGCATTCTTGACGATGTCATATACAACATCAGAATATGCTGTGAATGACATATTTAATGTCTGACAGACTTAGTTATTTTGCCCCTGCCTCTTGCTAATGATGTCCTGAGGTAGATTGTTCAGCAGCTTTGTAATTCTTCTGTGATTATTTATCCATTTTCTTTGTTGAAACCAGTTATTGTTACCTGTCCACTAGCAGTCATATGATGCCTTGAGCTGCTTCTGCTGACCAATCGCTGCTGGATTTACAATTATTTACAATAAACCTGAGCTTTGTTGCTTTGATTACTCAACATGACAAATTACCCTCCTCCATTTAATAATTCCTAGTTGTGCTTATGGTCTGCAGTTATGTTCAGTTCACTGTTTACCAAATTCTGACTCTATATCTGCTTCTCATCCAGGGAGGTAAGCCGGACCTGAACACAGTTCTGCCAATCAGACAGACAGCATCCATCTTTAAACAGCCCGTTACCAAGGTTACGAGTCATCCCGGTAATAAGGTGAAGACAGACCCGCAGAGAGGGACCGAGCAGCCCAAACAGGTGAAGGGCTGATGTGCGTGCATGCACGAATACGCACGCACGCATGCACACACACACACGCACGCACGCACGCACGCACGCACACAGTGGTTTTATTATGGAAATGCAAAGGCCTATTAATTAAGAGAGATAGATGAACCCAAGTTGTCATGGTTACTGTGGCCACTAGATGGTGTTGAGGCATCAAGGAAAAAGCAGCATAACACACACTTGCACACACTGCAGGGGGAATGAAAGATGGTTTGGTGACAGGCAGAGGAGACCAAGGTAGAGCAGGAAGGATGAGGGTAGAATGACTGGAAAGAAAATGAGGAGTGAGAAAGCAAGAGGGTTGGGAGTCATACAGAAGGATGAAACAAAGATTCAAGGGAAAAAAAAAAAAATAATAATCTTACCGGTTATGTTTTTTTCTCATTATCATATACTAAAGTGACGTAATACAAGGTTGTGTAGCGTTGTAGTAGAATAGGGTTAGGGTTAGGCTTTTCTTTTTTTTGTTGCTTTTTTTAAGTATCAAGTTTGATCAAATGATAAAAAACACATACATCACTCAAATTCCATCAAATGTAATCTAAAGTACAGATCCATATACCTAATAAGTGAATCTTTAAGTTGACAGTCTTTTGTAATATACAGATTTACCACCCATTGATACTTGCGGCATAGAGCAGAGAGTTTGCCGCTATGTCTGGCGGTTACTGCTCCTGATTCCTGTGGTGATGTAGATAGGAGTGAAAGGGTGCTAACTGCTAAATGGACAGGACGTTTGCTAAAATGACAGCAATGCTTAAAACAGCTTTCAGTTTGTAGTAGTAACACACTGTAAATTTAGGTTGTTTGCCAATTAGCCTGAATGTGTTTTTATTTTTGCAGTGATCTAAAAAATGTTAATCAAAGGCACATCAATACACCTTAAATGATTGAAGTTGAATGAATTTGATGGACTGTGGATTGTTATGCAGTACGTTACCAGTCTCAATAAGCTTTATCACACAGACTTGTGAAGACTGATTCAATATAAGATCTATAAATTCATAATCAGTGAGTCCTTTGAAGTTTGATATGATTATATATATATTTTTTTAAAGCACAGGTTGCTATGCCATTGCTGCCATATCTGACCTTTGTTCACATTGTACCACACTACTTTGTCAAATTAAAAATATTTATTAACAACTTCAGTGAAAGAGGAGGGGGATCAAGTTCTGTCAATGGGTCTCCTGCATCAGCAGTTGCCATTGTTGTAAGAGTGACGTAGCCCCTTTCAGGAACACGGCGGTGTGTGAGGTGTGTGTGCGTAAGGTGCGTAAGGTGTGAGTGGGTGAGCAACAGTGAGGGAGCATGCGTACATACAGACACTGAATGAATGGGAGAGAAGGGAAAAGCGAAAGGAGTAGCAGTCGTAGCGACAGCAATAAAGGGTACAATACAGTCTGCAGTTTGGCTGTAAATGAAGGCGATGGCTAGATACAGCAAAGCTCCCTGGTATTATTTCCCAACCAGCTTAAAGTGAAAGTGGGTCACCCTGAAGGTAAACATAAACTTCGGCACTGGAAGAATTCATCACCCCTGTGCTTCCCAACCATGGACTACCATGCTGTCGTTTTGCTGGCTGAAGCTAATTGCTACTGGCTAGTAGCTAAGTTAGAGGAGGTTGACTCGCGGCACTTTAACACATGTGTGTATTTTCGCTTGGCAAGCTGACCAGACGATGCTAGGAACCCTATTGTAATTGTAAGGATTTTATAATTTTTCATTTTTCTCTGGCTAAAAGTGGCGCTGCAGGCTAAACCGTGCAAGAGACGGCGGTGCAATTTGGAGGGTTGGTCCAGACTCCTGCAAATATCTCAGACACAAAAAAACACAAATATCCGCCTGCAGGGGCGTGATAACCTAGGCCAACGTGTTTTTGCTTGTAACTCCCACACCGCATATTGCACATTCAAAAACCTTGTATCCCCAGATTCCCTGAATGGAGCTGAATCACTTTGCAATTGGCCACACCCACTTCCACCTAGAAAATGTTTTCGCTAAATCACAAAAAACTGGAAAAGCTACTTTTTGAACTCCTCCTTGGGATTTTGTCCGATCTGCATGAAACTTGGCTTGTACACTCTTCAGCTGGACCTGATCTTAGTTATCAAAAGAATTTTGCTTGGTCAAAAAATGCACGAATTATTAACGAACACATTTCTGAAGCTAGCTATAAAAATGTAAATTGTTTGATATCTCGGTCAAACTACAGGCTATTAACACCAAATTTGAGATCCTTGGTTGCCATGCCACTGGGAAAGGATGAGCCAAATTTGGCAAATTTTGGCCACTAGGGGGTGCTAAAAATATGGGAAGTTTATATCTCTTTAACGGCTACACGTATTTTTACGAAATTTGGTCAGTATAATGTAGGGCCAAATCTTGAAGTTGGTCATTACTGGTCAATGTGGGTCTGTCTTAGTACAACAAATCCAAATCGGCACGCATTCAGCCTTTTGCACTCCCAGTTCACTTCCCATCACAGCGAATACCACGGCTCAGATGTTGGCCTGTGTTCTCACTTTTGCCCCGAGCCCGTCATCCTTTGGGGCCAACTTCCGTGGCTCTGCGGTGCACAGGGTCCGAGTCGCACGGGGGGGCTTGGCCCCCCTTCATAACTGCTTGCAGTTCTCGTTTAATTCGAAGCTCAAGATTATGAATTAATTTTTGTCGATTTCGATTTAAAAATCAAAATTGTGTTACCCTTAGGTGTCATGACTTTTCACTTTTTAAGCAATTCAGGAAAAAGGCCTTTCTTACACATGGTTTACATTGTGAAAGGGTCCATTTTAAACCAAGCCATCCTTTCCTCAACCTTGCCAAGCATTCTTTTTGCCTTAACTTAACAAAACTGCTACAGAAAACTGAAAAAGGTAACAATTAATGATTCAACTAGGTCTTAAAAAAGAGTCAAGCATAAAATTATATTCCACATGGTGCTTCACCCGTTCATACATCACGACCTGCTTTCTAGTTGGACATATCTTTTGGTCAGTTGCGATAATTGTCTTGTAGCAACATTAATTATGTTGTAGGAAAAACACCAACACAGCCATTTTTTAAACAGCCACAGCAATGTATAATGGTAAGGCATAATAACAGGTTTTCCAGTACTGATGAATAGCCTTGCTGATGCAAAATAGTCAGTGAAATTACACTTTGCTGTTCTTTTCATGGACAGATCTAATGAGATTTTGATCAGGCACAAATATATGCAAACAGATGATACATGATTGTATTTAATTCCACATTTCATCTCTACAGCAATGATCCACTGAGGGCATAAATGGTACAGATATTAATGTCAATTGATATTTATAAACAATGAGCCTGGTTGCGAAGCTTGGTGGATAAGGCTGCATTTACTATGGTACTGGGTGCTGTTTGAAAGCTCTTAATGTAAAACAGCAAGGTATTTACATGGTCTTAGCAGCATAATAACAAAGCAGCAGACTCCAGATCAGGCGAGGATAAAAGATCAGTAAACAAGGAGGTTGAAATTAGGAGTAAATTAAACCTAAACTGAGATCTTACAGTCCACAGCAGATACTCAACACTCTGTCTTCTGTGTCCCTGCAGCTGTTTTGGGAGAGAAGGTTGAAAGGTCTGCGGTCATCAGACGTTACGGAAGAAGTTCTGCGGACCATTGACCTACCCAAGGGACTGCAGAGTGAGTCACCATCAAGAACCTGATTAAGCACAATACTCTAGTCCTGATGTCTGACCTCTGACCTCTCTCTCTGCAGGTGTCGGTCCAGACTCCAGTGATGAGACTCTGCTCTTGGCTATTGCAAGCGCTCTGCACATGAGCTCTTCTCCAATAACCGGTCAGACATCTGTAGCTGCTGAGAAGAACCCGACCATCTGGCTGAACACTGCCCAGCCTCTCTGCAAGGCATTCACCATCACTGACGAACACATCCGGTGATTGACACAGTCTTCACACTCTGTGGTTACTTCAATTATTTGTTTCAGTAACTATTTCAACACTAACTTCAGTGGGTAGTGATGTGTATTCTGATACTGCAATCAATATTTTACCATAATAATACAAGGTATCTATCTATGCTTCTAACATCAGGACTGAAGACATGCTACCATGCTAATATTAGCGTTTTGGGATAGTTTGATGTGAATGTAAAGGCACAACTGAGTGAGTGATAGGTAGAGTAACACACACGATATACTGTAGTCATTAATAAAGTTGCCCAAATCCACTTATCCCCTCCTTATAACTCCAGAACAGAATCATCAGGTTCTTCGGTCCTCTTTGGTAAAACAGTACATACCTTAAATGTGCTCATTTAATGACAATGATGACAATCTTTTTTCTGCTGCTAATAATTACAGGAAATCTGTTTACTTTTTAAAATCTTATTCAGCAGTGTTGGTATCTGTTTCCTAATTGACACTGTTATTGTCAGCATTGGACATTTGTTATATACATCATGATTAGGTGAAATCTCTGCTTGTACAGTTGCTTTCATAATCATGTTGCATCCCATATCTTTGGAGCTCATAATTCCTACATTTTCAAACCTGTAAAAGTGAGATGCAATGTTCTTGCAAATTAATTTCTAAGCAATTAACTGTACCTACATTCAAATCAATATACTAACAATTCCTGTCTTTAAGACTCTTCTCTCTTTATGCTACTGTTACAATATGTTACTACTTGTAGCCTTGCAATTGTCTCCCTAGTCTCTTTAATGTGAAACAGTCCAAGTATGGGTTGACAGAGTCTTCCTAACACTGAATGGTGCATAGTTGAATACTTACAGTGTTGTGAAAAAATATACTGTACATTGCTTGAAACACACAGCTGAAAAGTATTTTAAAATCTTAATAAGACAGCATCAACAGTAAATGTAAAAAAAACAAGCCCACATGTTAGCGTCTGCCGAGTAGTATTGGTCAGTCAACCAGTGCCTTACCACCCGGTAAGTTGACTTATGTGTATCCAACTTAAAATGACTTTTATTTCAGTTTAAGATCAGCATACAGTACTGATACAAAAAAGTTGGGATGCTGCATAAAACATAACAAAATCTAAATGGGATTATGTGTGAATGCTTTTTTGATATATACTCAGTTGGAAACAGTACAGAGACAGAGATGTACAAAGACTGTTTAAATCATCAACTTTATTGATTTTTGTACATACACCTATCAGGCATAACATTATGACCATCCGCGTATTATTGTGTTTGCTGCCAAAACAGCCCTGACCCATCGAGGTGTAGACTCCGCTCGACCCGTGGGTGTGCTTTGGCATACAGCACCAAGATGTTAGCAGCAGATGCTGCGAGTTTGGGCCTCCATGGATCAGACTGGTATGTCCAGCACATCCCATAGATTCTCGATTGGATTGAGATCTGGGGAATTTGGAGGCCAACTCAACATCTCAAACTTGTTGTTGGGCTCTTCAAACCATTCCTGAACTATTTTTGCTTGGTGGCACAGCGCATTATCCCGCTGAAAGAGGCCACAGCCATCAGGGAATACCGTTTCCATGAAAGGGTTTATATGGTCTGCAACAATGCTTAGGTAGGTTGTACATGTCAAATAACATCCACATGGATGGCAGGACCCAATGTTTCCCAGCAGAACATTGCCCAAAGCATCACACTGCCTCAGCTGGGTTGCGTACTTCCTGTAGTACATCCCAGGGCCATGTGTTCCCCTGGTAAGCAATGCATACGCGCCTGGCCATCCACGTGATGTAAAAGAAAATGTGATTCATCAGATCAAGCCACCTTCTTCTATTGCTCTGTGGTCTAGTTCTGATGCTCACACGCACATTGTTGGTGCAGAAACAGAATATATATATATATATATATATCTCCATGGTTTTGTGGTCACGGTTTTCAGTTTGGTTTGGTATATGCTGATTGTTAGGAAAATCAATTAAGTCTTGTATTATCAGGTTAAAACTTGAATGAGGCAGTCTGACATTTGTTACATCATTGTGACAGTATTGGGTTAAAAGTTGGTAGATTCTAGCACTGCAAGAGAGGTGATATTGCTAGTTCCAACATGCTTTTCATTTATTTGGCAAAGAAAGTAATCTTTAACAAATGCTAAGAACAAATAATTATTCACTGTCACTAATGTAATGTAATGGGCAGTCATAGTCAGGAAACTTTCAGTGGCCCTGGAGGTCCACAGTGCTACTAAATGATAAATATGGGTTTTAAGAAATTGTCCAGGTAGTGCAAACCAAAAATTAGAACTGAGTTGTGTATAGAGTTATATTTCATAGTGCACATTTGATTGCAGAAACTTCTAATAAAAGAGTTGGGACAGGGGCAACAAAAGACTTGTAGTTGTTGTATAAATTGGGTATACATGGGGTTCAGTCGTTCGTAAGCAATGATGTTTGCTCACCTGCTGTAACAGACTTGTGTAGAACATGCTTTCAAAGGACTGGCACAATAGCCACAAATTTCATTTACATCCACCATCACCTTTACGATTGAGTCCCCTTTTTCAGTCAGCCATTGATTTTATCTAGTGTGAACTAATAGGATGAAAGGAAAAAACAGATTACACAATAACATCAAGATGAAGTTGGCCAGGAACCTTGGGACAGGGCTCTGCTGATTTAAGGTGACATCTGGTGTTTTTAGTTTTAGTTCAGTTCAGTTCAGTTCAGTTCAGTTCAGTTCAATTATATGGAAAGATCATGACCTGATCCTGATCTTTAAAACTTCCTAGAGATAATTATATGAACTATACTTATATAGTGATTTTCCAGTCTCAAAGCACTTTGAATACATGTCAGCATTAATACACTACCATTCAAGACACCACCTGCTCATCAGGAGCAACAACTACCCATTCATGTGCACTCACACACCAGTGGAAGAGTCACCAGGAGCAATTTGGGGTAGGTGTCTTGTCCAAGGATACTTTGACAGGTAGACTGCAGGGCCCAGAAATCGAACTTCTGACCTTCCAATTGCTGGACGGCCTCTACAGCATAAGCCACAGCTGCTGTAGTTGTCATAGTCCATGCATTGTCAATGTTCATGTTGGTATTTAGTGATGTGTATTGTACAAGATGATATAGTCTCACCCAAAACTGAATTAGACTTTACCATCTTTACAACACACTGAGACTTGACAAACATGATATGCTTAGTTCATGGCACAGTTCAAACAGGATCAATAAAATAATGTTTCTCTCGTCATCTAATGAGGGAAGCTAGAGGGGCAGATGCTTGGCCTTGCTCCAGTGTATTTACAGACACATAGAAAAGAGAGGGAGGAAAACAAAAACACAAAACAACAAAGCAGGACCATTATATATGGTGGCAAATTAAATTACCAGCCTGAAACTGTAGTTTTTAGTGACGAAGGACCAGATAGAACACTCCCTACATCATTTGACTCTATATTTGTTTCCACAGAGGACAAAGTGAAAGTGAAGTTTAACAGCTGACAGTCCCTGTGGTACTGCAACTTTACAGCAGGGGGCACTGCAGGGAGACATACTGACTGAGAGAGAGCAAGCAAGAGAGAGAGAGAGAGAGAGAGAGAGAGAGAGAGAGAGAGAGAGAGAGAGAGGGTGTGTGTGTGTGTGTGTGTGTGTCCAGTAGAAAACTGAGCAGAGAACAGCTGGCTGAAGCCATTACAACAGAAAATGGCTGGAATACATCACTACATCCTCCTCCTTTACTGTCCTTCCCTTTCTACTTGCTTCTCCCCTTTTGTACGCTCTCTCTTTTTCTTATCCTTCTTTTTCTTCTCCTCCATCATTTCTTCTCTCCCTTCTTACCTTTTACATCTTTTTCACTGCCTCCATCCATCCATATTCTGTTCTTCCTTCCCTCCTTCCCTCCATCCTTTTTCCATTACTTCCTTCCTTCCATTGCCCTCCACTAACATATATTTCTTTCCTCCATTACCCTGTCCTGTCTTTCCTCAGTAAGGTCTTTTTCCTTACACCCTCCTCCTTTACTATCTTCCACCCATGTCTCCATCCTTTAACATTTCCAATCATCTTCCTTACATCCACCTCTCTTCCCCTTTCCTCTCTCATTGCTCCATTCTTCCAGGGTGCATTCTTGTCTTTCTCCTTCCCTTCTCTCTTATTCATTTCCCCCTCCTCCTCCTCTCTGTCTCCTCAACTGTTATATCTCCTCCCTATCTTCCTCCCTCCAGCCTTCCTCCCTCATCTCCTCCTCTACCTTCTTTTCTTATCGCTCCCCTCCATTAATTTCCAATTCTCTGTCTACTCCTTCCTTTCTCTCTCCAGTTGAATGTGCTTGTCATCCTTAATCGCTCACATTCCCCTCCTCTCCCTCCTCCTCCTCCTTCCCCCATCATCTTCTCGCCTTATATTCCTCAGCCACTCAATGTGCAGAAATGCTCTTTTTAGTCATTGAACTAATTTCTTTATTGTCTGTTCATTATTGGTTGATGAGAGGTGGAACGTCAGGTCAGTGATGTCAGTACCAACAGTTTCATTCAGCGCAAAATGCATCCATGACGAAATTATGTGGACACCCAACTAGGTTTATGTGATCACTGAATATATCATTCCTAGAAACTAGAGATTTCTCTTCCAAATGAAAATCATTATTCATAAGCCCACATTTACTTCACAAAGTGGGGTCAACTTCACTGAGCGGGCTTTGTTTGCTCATAGTGATGGGGGTACCAGCCGGCCAACTGATGTAGATGGGCGAAGTGCACTCGCTGGGGCATGTCATCTGAACAGTGTTTGGAGGTAGCTGGGTGCAGTGCCACTGACAGCCTTTGAGGCCAGTACCATCATCTTGAATCGGATGCGGGCCAAAATAGGAAGCCAGTGGAGGTCATGGAAGAGGGGGGTCACATGGGAGAATTTGGGTAGATTGTAAATGAGGCGTGCTACAGAATTCTGGGGCAGCCGTAACGGTTCAGGTTCATGGTTCAGAGGCTGGGAGTCCGGCCAAGAGGGAGTTGCAGTAGTCCAGGTGGGAGATGACCAGCGCTTGTGCCAGGAGTTGCGTTGCATCTTTTGTTAGGAAAGCCCAGATCCTGTGGATGGAAATGGTGTGCATCAACTTTTGTTAAAATATAAGCCCAGTCAGCCAGATGCTGGCTCTGTAACTAAGGCTTGAAAATGCGTTTTTGGGAAGGCCACGCCCCTCACACCGTAAGTCTGATTGACTTGAAATTTGACACACAAGTCCAGCTCCATGTGTTCTACAAAAAAGCCTCTTGGGCCATGAAGCGCCGCCTGCCTAGATTTGTTTGCTATTTTGCATAATGTGAAAAACAGTAAAATGAATAGAAATTTTGAAAAATGGACTCTATCAACACCAAATTTGGTATGAGGCTTCAGGGGATGAAAAGACATGTTTCTACAAATGAGCCAGATTGGTCAAAAAACATGGCAGCCACGGACCAGTGTATTTTTGTAACGGGTTGGGCTTAGAAATGATTGGCCATAATTCCGACACCCTTTGCCTTATCATCACAAAACTTGGTGGGCGTGGCCTATTTGTCATTAACCATCATTGTTTGCGTTTTATTAATATATGGCGAGCTGGAAGGACCCAGAGACAAGAAACTTGGTATGTTGAGTATAAATGACGTCCAAATGCTGCTCCAAAATTTTGATCCCAATCCGTCACATGGGGGCGCTGTAACATAGAAACTTCGAAAGGCTTTTGCTGCAAAGTGCTATTGACTTGAAATTTCTCTATCAACACCAAATATGCTATACGGCTTCGGGGGATGAAAAGACAAATTTCTACTATAAATGTGCCAGATTTGTCAAATGCATGGCCGCCAGGCACATACTGTATGTATTTTTGCAGTGGGCAGGGCTTAGAAATGATTGGCCATTACTCCCACATTCTTTGTCCTATCGTCACAAAACTTGGTTGGTAGGTTCACAACGGGACTGGGAATCTACCTACCAAAGCATGCTGAGGTCAACCTATTGGGGGCGCTATAAATGCCAAGAGCATGTAGCTGAAAAAATAATTTGGAGAAATCTTGGGCTTATTATGGGTATGTGTTGACCAGATCTTTGAGGAACGTGGCGGCTGATGTCATCGACTGTGGGCGATGAGGGTCAGGGTGGCCGGCTTGGGGCAAAAGAGATCAGAACTAGGGGTGGAATGGTTCATCCGTCATCCAAAAAATCCGTCCCATTCAGTACGCTTGTCACGGTTCGGGGCGCGTGTGTACTGCTCGGTTCATGGCCACGCGCAACTTCTTTTTCTCATTTACTAAGGAGGCGAAGCGTGTACACTCCAGAGCAGCAGATGGCAGCACTGAGCTGGATGCCAACCGCCAGTAAGCAAGAGGAAGAGCTACGAGTTGGCTGTGATTCCGGCATCGCGGCTTGCTTGCAAGCTTCAATGCCAGAAACAAAGCAGACTCGTCATAGCACTAGCTCGTGATCCGCGATGCTAGAAACGCCCGTGACTCGAGTCCGAGGAGGATAGCACAGCCGGCTACGTTCTGAATGAGTTGCAGACAAGCAAATGAAGTCTCTGGGTTAGACTTCCTCCAGTCTGCGTGAAAAGCACATACCTGTCATTGTACAACAGAAGACATTCTTCCACTTCTGAAATAACATAATGGTACACAATGTTCTGCAGGTAGCCAGAGGCTACTGTAGGTTTGGTGTATAAATGTAGCATAATAAAATGAAATTAGGTCGATCAATTTTTGCAAAATAAAATAATTTATATATAAATATTATATATAGATATTAAGTGGTATATTGTAAGTAGACTATTACTATCTTTATTTCGGAACTTTATCCATTTACACCATTGCTACCTCAGTACTCTATTTTTTTATTTGTTTTATTTTAGTATCACTTTTATTTTTCCAATCCTGTACATAATGTTTTATCGCATTGTGTTTTTTTTTACTACAATAGTGGTTGAGGTATCTGGATGGCAACACATTCTGGCCTTTAATTCAGCTTAGTTAAAATAACATGTTCCTCCTTGTGTGACTTAGGGAATGCAGACAATACGGGGCTCACAGCTCCAAGAGACCTTGGAGTCAGCATTTAGCTGTGTGGGTCAAAGGTTAGCAGGGGACAAGGCCACTATAGAGACTGAATTGGAACCTGACTGCTGTGTCAGATGGAGGATGAGATCTAAACACATACACCT
>JARJLU010012819.1:0-15287 GCA_030272975.1 Sparidentex hasta | reverse complement strand
TTCCTCCTTGTGTGACTTAGGGAATGCAGACAATACGGGGCTCACAGCTCCAAGAGACCTTGGAGTCAGCATTTAGCTGTGTGGGTCAAAGGTTAGCAGGGGACAAGGCCACTATAGAGACTGAATTGGAACCTGACTGCTGTGTCAGATGGAGGATGAGATCTAAACACATACACCTGGGCGGCTGTAGCTCAGTGGGTAGAGCAGGTCGACTAGTGATCGGAAGGTTGCTGGTTCAAATCCCGGCTCCGGGCAGTGCTGGGCTGCATGTTGTGTGTCCTTGAGCAAGATACTGAACCCCACATCGCTCATCAGTGAGGGCCCTGCGATGAGCTAGCGACTTGTCCAGGGAGTACCCTGCCCTCGCCCTGAGACAAGGCTGGGATTGGCTCCAGCAGCAACATCCCGTGACCCCATGGAAAGGGATAAGCGGTTACGGATAATGACATGACATGACACATACACCTCCAAAAAAGGATAGAGGGCTCATCAAGGTAACTTTGGAGTACAAGCCCGAAGGAGGGACAGTAACAGATTTGGTCATTTATGGGAGATGGACCTTCAACCCACCACAGTAACCAATTAGGAGTAAGCAAGCACTGCCCGAGGGACTTTAAGAAGGGTCCCACGAGTAGAGACGAGGGGTGGCACTTGGTAGATTCCTAAGAGCGAAGGCGTAGGAGTTCTGATAGGGCAAGGAAGGCAGAAACGTTTGGCATTATTCTGCCCAAGATTGGCGAACATCAGATGTGGGGCCACACTCTGCACGGATGCTAGGCTCAAGTCTGTTTTAATAAAGATTGCTCTATCATTCCACCCAGCCTTGCCTCCACAGAATTTTTTATCAACATACTACACGCCAATATCTTTGAGGAAGATAGCCCAGAAACTACATGGTTTAGAGACAATAGGCTAGGACTGAGTTTCCATGGTGATTAGGTAATACTGACTCAAGTGACTCGTACAACCCGTTCAGTTTAGTGAGCGACTCATAATGACTCAAATCCTTAAAAGGAACTGTATTTACCAGCTCTGCTCCAGGGCTACTGAAAGTTTCCTGACTGTGACTGCCCACTATATTACCTTAGTGACAGTGAATAACTACTTGTTTTTAGCATTTGTTGAAGATAACTTTCTTTGCCAAATAAATGAAAAGCATGTTGGAACTGGCAATATCACCTCTCTTGCAGTGCCAGGATTGTACCTACTTTTAACCTAAGACTGTCACAATGATGTATCAAATGTCAGAGTGTCTCATTCTTTCAGTTTTAACCTGACTATACAAGACATAATTGATTTTCCTAACGATCAGCGTATACTGAACCGAAAACAGTGACCACAAAACCATGATATGAACCGAACCGTGGATTTTGTGAACCATACCAGTTAGAACCCGCGGACTGCCGCTTGTGGCTATATTCTGCCATTTGTATTTTTGAAGAGCATACCGGTGGTGTTTCCAGTAATTCCATATCCACAGCTTAACTTCTGAGAATTTCCTTGACTTTCTTTGCCATTACTCCTCTGTGAGTCACAGAGCCAAATGTGTGTAATGTTATAACTTCTGTTCCCACAATCTGCAGACCCAGAGCCCTGGAGATGTCTTCCCGAATGAAACTGCATTGGCTCCCCCATCTAATAAACATTTTGCTAACTGTCTTTGTCTAGGGGCGTCCATCCAGACTGTAGTGGTTTGTAATAATAACGTTATCGTCTTGTACACATTTTGATTGTTGCATGCAAACAGTTTTATAATGTCTTTTGCCGCATGCATCACATCTAATACCTTGTGCCTTACAATTACACACAAGGTGTCTGGGCCCTAGACATATAAAACATCTGCCAAATCATTTTCGTTTATCTCTTCTGATAAGACATTGAATTCTGTGCACTCAGAAGATTTATGATTGCCCCTCCCACAAAATAAACAGTTACCGTTATCATTTGGACTCCATTTGTGAAAAGCTGCAGCCGAAGCCATGGTGTCCATGAATGGTCTTCTTATTTTGCGCTCCTTCTCACGGCCAACATTTCTCTCCCCTGGCCGATATCCTTCTCTTTTTTGTGAGATTTGCTGATCCCTCTCTGCTTTCCACTTCTAGTTTCAGGAACTCCATCAATTACTTTGCTTTGACCACATTATTAGCTTCTTGTCAGGTGAAATCAAGGACAGTTTCCTCAGGAGTCATTTTTAACAATATGGGCCGTCAAAGACTTCCATAAGTGTCAGATACACCCATGGCATCAAGACTGTGCACTTGCATTTCACAGTCATCATACAATTTGCGGAAAGACACTACATCAGTGGCCCGTCCTTGCGGCCAGATAGTCTTTTCAGCATTTCAATTGCACTCTCATAATTATCATCAGATAATGCAAGGCCTGCTACTGCACTCGCAGCAGTACCTGTTAAAAATGACTTCAAGTAACTAAATTTGTCTGTTTTACTCAAACCTTTATTACTGTGTATGGCTGTTTCATATTATCCCCAAACCCTTGCCACTCACTTATTTCCCCAGAAAATTTCGGCATGACTAGTTTGGGGAGTGTATTGATTCTTCGTCCATTGTTTCTTCGACTAGAGATTCTTGTGCTACTTGACTCTCCATCCATGCGTATTGCATGTCTGATGCTTGTTTTCTGTGTGCTTATGCCATCCAAAAAAAAAAAAGTTATCGAAAGACTTTTAATAGGACAATTCATTTTAAAGTTATTAAATAACAACTTCCTGCAGATTTGGTTCAAAACAGGAAGTGTTGCATATCTCCACATTGGTGTGGTCTAACGACATGAAACTCAGTTTACGACTTCCCCATGAGCCCCTGATGAGATACCACCAGAAATGCTGAAGGCTCTGGGTGTTGAGGGGCTGTCTTGGTTGACACGCCTCTTCAACATTGCGTGGGGGTCTCGGTCGGTGCCAAAGGAGTGGCAAACGGGTGTGGCGGTCCCTCTCTTTAAGAAGGGGGACCAGAGGGTGTGTGCCAATTACAGAGGTATGACACTACTCAGCCTGCCTGGGAAAATCTACTCCAAGGTGCTGGAAAGCCGGCCGATTGTTAAACCTCGGATTGAAGAGGAACAATGCAGATTCCATCCTGGCTGTGGAACAATGGACCAGCTCTTTACTCTGGCAGGGGTCTTGGAGGGGGCCTGGGAGTACAACCTCCCAGTCCACATGTGTTTTGTGGATCTGGAGAGGGCGTATGACCGGGTCCCCCGGGATATGCTGTGGGAGGTGCTGCGGGAGTATGGGGTGAGGGGGTCCATTCTTAGGGCCATCCAATCCCTATATTCTCAAAGTGAGAGCTGTGTGCTCTCGGAACTTGGACTTGATAGAGTTCATGTCCGAAAAGGCAGATTCGCACAGGTATGTTAAGCCAAACAGGGTAGCACATTTCATGGCTCCTGTGCACTCACAGGCGACCCAGTCCTCTCTCAGCAGTCCCTTCCAGCTGTCGTCAGAGCTGGAGGAGATGTTCACCTCTCTGCATCCATAATGAGAATTGCGCATGCACGAAGCCACTGCTGGCTGATCTGATGTAAATGTAAAAATGTTTCTGTCAAAAATAAGTCAATGCACTAATAAGTTTATTTGTAGTTATAAGCATAATAATGGTGTTTTTACTCCCTTTTTGTCCCTACCACAACATTATTCCTCTTTCTCTGAGTTGGAGGGAGGAGGTCGTGTTCATGTCACATAGTCAGCTGAGTCCACACTAGCTGCGAGAATTGATACATTGTTTCACATTTCAGATAATTTGCGTTTACAAAGTGAAGCCACCAAATAGGCAAGGAAGTAGTGTGCCTTCTTCGACTGAGATCACCTTGCCCAGGTGGACTAGAGTCCGGCAGTTTGGTCCCTTGGAGAGAACTTTAACTTTACTCTGAGCCCAGACTCTAGTTGGGTCGAGCCAGCCCGGCGCCTTGAGTACTCTAACGCTTTCTGAAAACTGCAAAGCTAATCTGTGAAATATCTATGATACAGTTATTAATGGGTGCTATGGCTAACTTGGCAGGGCTACACGATGTTTAAAAGAAGCCTATGACTAACTTCAAATAACATAACGCCTTGAGTTGTTCAGATGCTAACAAGGGAAGTTAACTAAGCTTAGCTTAACTAAGCTAGCTGTAATGTTGAATGGCTTTCTTGTGATAGTAATGTTTGTCAACTGATATTTCATGCTCATGGCTGGCTTCTGTAAGGAGGCTTATGAGAAATTATAAATTTGTTCAAAATTACTCACCATCCAGTCAGGTTGAAATTCAATTTGCTGTGCCCACCACGCCTGCCTGCCATCATCCTTTTCAGATCTTTCCCAGAACCGTTATAGAATGATGTCACTTAATCAGTTCCGCTCTGTTTACTTGATTTTTTTAAGTTATGACCGAAATAAAATTTAGTCGAATTCTGTAATAATTGCACTTATTAAAACTAATTGCTGTTCATAGTGTATTCTCAAAAATGTTGTTGAAACATACAGTGATTATTACAAATATTTAAACCATGTAATGTGTCAGTCATGTGTATATTTCACACAAAGGTTCCTGTTGCAGTTCTACTGACGAATTTGAATGTAGTCAAATCAAATACTCATCAAAATAATATGCAGCAGTTTTATCAAGCATGCATACCTATGTATTACTGTCAAATTTACTGGGTCCTTGAATTATTTTTGATAACCACAACATTTCAATTCTTTCCTTCAAGAGAATTTTTTAATTATTTTATTTGATTTTAGATTTAAATGATAATATATATACACATATATACAAACACATAAATGGTACTTTTTACAGACTGTGTGGAGTTGTTTTGAGACAACTACAGTCAAAGTAATAAGATTGAAAGAACTGAGTCATTGTTAGGGTTTATATTTCTTTCACCTGGGGTCTGAGGGTTGTACTTTTACACATAAATGACACACTTACACTAATTGTGTGCCATTTCAATACAGGTGCTATTGGCTGTTTATTGATGTCTGTGATGATTGTGTGATTTATTTTCTGATTAATCTTGTTAAAATCAGGAGGATCTAATGTTTTAGGTGCATACTTAAATTTCTATTGAAAACAGTTAACTTGTGTGTGATGTTTCTGTCAATAATATTTTGATTTACAATAGTATATCCAAAATATTTGGGCAAATAGTAAACAGTGGACTTTGGACTAATGGATCGTCTCCCATCTCATCATCTATGTTTGCGTGCAGAGAACAGGAGTTGAAAGTATACCAGGCCAGGAGGAGTCTGGAGGAGGCTCTGATGGCTGATGGTTTGGCACGGACCGCCGAAAATACTCGAGAGCTGCTGGAGGGGAAGGCGGCCTGAACATGGAAAGGTGAGGCATGTAAACTGTGTGATGAAAAGGTGGTTTATTTTTTAGCTGACTAGGTGTTCCACAGGATGTGCACTTTCCACATGTTGAGTATAATAATAATTTCATCATCACATCCAAATAATCACATTACCTGAGTTTAAGAAATAAGGGGTGAACATGTTAACAACCTCTTCTCACATTTTAAGCTTTTTATCAGACATATTCTTGATTAGAAGTGGCTTAGTTAGAGTGATGTGAGAAACGCCGTTTGTCTGTCCACAGTCCTGCGTCTTTAGTTTCCCTTTTTGAATGACAAATATAGACTACCACTACTAGTTGGTATGAAGAGTTATTTCCTTGCATAGGTACAGACAGGTACAGAATGTACAAGCTACTTGGCCATTAGCTGTAGTTATGAGCTGTGTGTCGACCAATTACAACTAGATTAAAGGGATATTCCGGTGTAAATTTAATCTATAGTCTAACACACCTTGACATCTAGTATGTCACGCCCTCGAGAGACAAAGTTTGCAGACCGCTAGCTTACATAGTTTTAGCATCCTCAGAAACGACCGCACAACAATAATACACTGCAGCAAATGGATCCAAGTATAAATTGCCATCAAAAAGCCACAAATAATGCTCAAAAGATAAAGATAAACAAAACTCACCTCTCCAGCTGCAGGCTCGTTGTGGGGAAGCCCTGTGAGTTGATTACCGAGTGCCGTAGAGTTCTGCAGCTCATTGAATACCATTACCGGTAATTGACTCGCAGGGCTTCCGCTCAACAAGGAGGCTTCTCGGGAAGTGAGTTTTGTTTATCTTTTTCGACAAAGCCGGCAACGATATCAAATGTTTGATGCTTCGAAATATGTGCTGGGACCCTGTTTCTAATGTTGCTGAAGTTTGGTGCTGTTCTGAGCATTATTTGCGGCTTTTTTATGGCGATTTATACTTGGACCCATTTACTGCAGTGTATTGTTGTTGTGTGGTCATTTCTGAGGATGCTAAAGCTACGTACTACTAAAGTATAGTATGGGCAATAAAAATGTCTTGTTTCACTTATCCTGGCCAATATAGTTACAGTTCACACTATTGTCCTTCAGATCAACAAAACATGCTTAAAACTCTTAACATGATGCTAGCGCATACTGGATTAACTTTATCTTACATTTCAAATCCATAGCAATTCTACACATCTGATTTAACGTGTTTTTGTTGGAAAACAATTGGCAGGTTAAACCTTTAGCCATGCTGACAGGTTCAGGATTTTGGAATGACTGTTAAGATGTTGACTTCCCCTTTTGGCAATTCAACATAAATCAGGAAATCACTATAGGACTATATGCTATCAAGCTAGACAGTGAGATGAGTCACTCGTGAGGATATCCATGAATATTTCAATTTGATAGAAATTTACCACAATCAACTTATCCTCGGGGTTTTTACTAGTTATTTAATATCCTCATCCCTACTACAGAACTACTGACTTGATGAACTAGTAAACTATCCACGTATTAAGCTAGAGAACCACTGACTTTGTAAAAGAGCACACTTCTGAGGTCAGGCCTATGAACTGCCAAATTACAACTGACTTGATATGAATGACTCAATATCTGTACTGCAATTTAAACATGAGGAGAGTCTCAGATCACAGCTTTAAATGTCTTAAACGATGCAGGAGCAGAAACAGTCAGTGTGTGTGTGTATGTGTGTACTGAGACCTGTTGTGAATGCTGATGGGACTCTCAGCGTCTGATTGAAAGTCAGCCATGCAGCAGACTGTGTGTGTGTGTGTGTGTTTGTGTGTGTGATTGATGGGCCATGAGCTTGTTGTTAGAGCATGTGTTAATAGTTAATCCGGTGCATGTGTGCGTGTGTGTGTTATGTTACAGTTTTTGTTATTGGTTATATTTCACTCTTCAGAACCTGTAAAGAAAACCAAATTAAACTAGAACTGCAAGCAGTTATGAACAGGGGCCAAACCCCCTCCCCCGCGTGTGCACCGCAGAGCCCACGGAAGTTGGCCCCAAAGGATGATGGGCTCGGGGCAAAAGTGAGGACACTAGCCAACATTTGAGCCATGATATTTGCTGTAAAGGCCTCAGGATTGGCCCTACATCATACCGACCAAATTTCTTAAAAAGCGGTGTAGCCGTTCAGGAGATATGAACGTCCCATATTTTTATCACCGTCTAGTGGCCAAAATTCACCATCATCCCTTCCCTGTGTCATGGTTACCAAGGATCTCAAATTTGGTGTTAATAGCATTTAGTTTGACCAAGATATCAAACAGTTTACATTTTTATGGCTAGCTAGAGAAATTTGTTCATTAATAATCTATGCATTTTTTGACCGAGTAAAATTCTTTTGATAACTTTAGATGAGGTCCAGCTGAAGAGAGTATGTGCCAAGTTTCACGCCGATCAGACAAATTCCCAAGGAGGAGTTTAAAAGTGTAGGTTTGCATATGTGGCAAACGAAATGTGCAGCAGAAGCAGGCATGTCCTATGCCAGAAAACCCAGCTCTATTCAGGGAACATATGGGTATAAGGTTTGCGAATGTGTTATTTGAAATGTGGAAGTTACAGGCCAAAACACGATTGCATCCATTATAGCGCAACCTAGTGGAGAACATGTGCAATTTTTGTTATGGCAGAACTATGTCCTATTCCATATAAACCCTATAAATTTCAAAGCTCTCAGCATAATAGTTTGGCTGAAATTAATGTTTGTTGTTTATCTTGTAATAAGCCACACCCACATTGACCAGTCATGACCACCTTAAAGATATGGCCTCAGGATTGGCCCTGCATCATAATTGACTAAATTTCTTAAAAATTGGTGTAGCCGTTCAAGAGATATAAACTTCCCATATTTTTAGCGCCCCCTAGTAAAATTCGCCAAATTCATCTCATCTGTTCCCAGTCTCATGGCAACCAAACATCTCAAATTTGGTGTTAATAGCATTAGTTTGACTGAGATATCAAACAGTTTACATTTTTATAGCGAGCTCCAGAAATTTGATTGTTAATAATTTGCGCATTTTTTGACCAAGCAGAATTCTTTTGATCACTTTAGATCAGGTCCAGCTGAAGAGTGTACGTGCCAAGTTTCACACAGATCGTACAATATCCCAAGGAGAAGATCGAAAAAGTAGGTTTTCCAGTTTTTGCAATTTTTGCTAAAAAAAACTTTCTGGTGGAAGTGGGTGTGGCCATTTCAAAGTGATTCAGCTCCATTCAGGAAATCTGGGGATACAAGGTTTTTGAATGTGCGACATATGGTGTGAGAGTTATAGGCAAAAATGCGTTGGCCTAGGCTATAGCACCCCCTGCAGGTGGATATATATAGTTTTTTTGTGTCCAAATTGCACTGCACGGTTTAGCCTGCAGTACCACTTTTAGTGAGAGGAAAATAGAAATAAAAATCTTTACAATTACAATAGGGTTCCTAGCACCGCTGGTCCTAGGAAACATGTCTGCTTGCATATGCGTTCCCTCGGCCCCTCTCGCTGGGTCCCCCTAAAAATCCTTAGAATTATAATAGGACCAGCCGTGCTAGGAACCCTAAGTTAACATATTCACCCATCATTGCCTTATTTCTGAGCAGCTTATCCAGGTCAGGGTCACTGTGGCAACAGGGCAGCACAAGAAACCAGAGATGACTTTCAGTGTGAAAGGAGACTTGAGACATTAGACGAGTCTCATCTGATGGAAAATTTTATTTAAACTTTACCAATGCTACGTAACTTTAAACTTGATGTTAGAGAAAGGTAGTTTATTGATGAGTCTAGGTCATCAAATAATGGTGCTGGTTTCTTGGGTGCAACATCAACCCAAAGCATCAGCATTTAATGACCTGAGGACTCCCCTATCAACTACCTGTCTTTAAAAGTTGTTGTGTTGCTTTAAGTCTGAGTCCAGTTCTTATTAAGTCCAGCTCTTGTCAGTTAATGTAACAATGGAGTTCAGTGTGTTCTGAGGCTGGTGCTACAGAGAGGTCATGGGGCCATTAAATGAAATGTACTCATTCACTAGGGAGCATGAATGTGATCAGTACATTTAATTGAAATCTGTTTGGCGGCCCCAATCTCAAACGTGACTTAACTAAACAATATTAACATGATTTTATTTGACCAAATCAATCTTCTAAGTTCTCATGCAGTGAAATTGGGTCTTCTCACACAGTTGAATGACCGATTTAGTCAGTGTGATAATCAACACGCATTCTTAATTTGAAATAAAGGCAAAATGTTCAGATAAATTTAAGCCAGCTTTGACATATAGAAAAATCTAGGTTTTTGTCTGATCATCATCAGCTCTGGGACGTCTGCAGGGCACAGGGTGAACAGGAAAGGGGGCAGGACCATTCCCTGTGGGGCCCCTGTACTACAGATTAATGTGTCCGACACATAGTCCCGAGTCCTCACATACTGTGGCCGGTTAGTGAGGTGATCCAGGATCCAGGATGTGAGGTGTTGGTTCACCCCTGCGAGTTCCAGTTTGTCCCCAGGAGTGCAGGCTGTATAGTGCTGAAAGCACTGGAAAAAATAAAAAAAGAACATGATCCTCACAGTGCTTCTGGGCTTCTCCAGGTGTGACAGTGATCTGTCCACTCCGATGCAGGGTTGATATGCAAACTGGAGAGGGTCCATACAAGGACCCACCAGAGGGCGGAGATGGACGAGAACTAGCTGCTCCAGGGTCTTCATCAGGTGTGAAGTGAGAGCAACTGGTCTGTAGCTGTTGAAGTCTTTTGAGTGAGGGATCTTTGGTACAGGTACCACGCAGGAGGTTTTCCACAGCAGTGGCGCTTTTCCCAGCTTCAGGCTCATATTGAATATATATTCCACAATCCTGCACAGCTGGTCTGCACAGGACTTGAGGAGCCTGGAGCTGATCCCATCTGGACCCGTAGCCTTCTTCATCTTCATCTTCCTCAACTAATTTCTCACCTGGAGAGACGAGAGGGACAGAGTTGAGCAGGAAGGCTGAGTGTCGGATGTGGGGGGAGGGTGAATGTCGGGGGGGCAGTGGGGGGAGTCTGTGACATGAAAGCTGTGGAGAGGGAGGTAGAGGTGAGAATGGGGCAGTAAAAGGGGGGATGGAAGAGGTGGTGATGGGCAGCAGAGATGGCTGGGCCGGAGGAGGGTGGGTGTCTGGTCAAACCTATTGAAAGACAGGTTCATGTCATTCACCCACTTCTGATCCCCCACAGCCTGAGAGTCTGGAGTCTTCTGACCTGAGATGGTTTTAAAGCTTTTCTGGACTCCACTGCCGTTTCTCTGCTGCAGCTGGTTTCTCCATCTTTCTCCTGTAGCTGTTCTTCCACTCTCTGATCTTTCTCCTCAGCTCCTTCTGCACAGCCTTCAGCTTCTCCTTGTTTCCTGACCTAAAGGCCTCTTTTTTTTCTGTTTACAAGGGGCTTGTACACAGGCAGGAGGTGCACCAGGTTGTGGTCAGATCTTCCCAGGGGAGGGAGGCGGATGAATTGTATGCCTCCTTGATGTTGACATACAATAAGTCCAGTGTTTTATTGTCTCTGGTGTGGCAGGTGACATACTGTGTGAATGTGGGCAGAGTGGAGGACAGAGAGGCATGATTGAAGTCCCAAGAGATGAGGAAGAGGGCCTGTGGGTGCTGTGTCTGCAGCGAGCTTGTGACTGAGTGAAGAACATCACAAGCTGCATCAGCATTAGCAGAGGGGGGGATATACACAGCACAAACAATCACCTGTGTGAACTCCCTCAGGAGGTAGTAAGTCCTCATGCTAACAGCTAAAAGTTCAATGTCCTTACTGCAGACCTGTTCTTTAACAGTGATGTGCCCAGAGTTATACCATCTTTCATTAACAAACCCGCCTCCTTTCCTCTTACCGCTCTCTGCCATCCTGTCTGTTCGCCGTAGTTGAAACCTGTCCAGATTAGCGTCCGTGTCCGGGGCCAGCTCCGTTAGCCACGTCTCAGTGAGTACCATGGTGCTGCACTCACGGTAGTCCCTCTGATGCCGTGTCAGTGCCGTTAGCTCGTCCATCTTATTGGGAAGAGATCTTACATTCCCCATGATGACAGATGGGAGGACAGGTCTGTAGCGTCTACTCCTGCTACGACGAACAGCTCTGGAACGGCACCCGTGTCTCCTCCTCTTCCTCAGCTCGCGAGGGACATCAGGCCGCTCGTGCAGTGGCACCGCGGCGCTACTGAGGGCCAACAGCTGATCCCTACTCTAAACAATAGGTGTGCGTACAGGCTCCCCGGACATGGTGGAAAAAGTTGAAAAAAGAAGTATTGAGACCAGAACGAAGAACGTGAGTCTGGTCTCCATACTGAGAGAGCTCAAAAGAGTGTAAAAAAGAAAAGTTAAAAAGTGCAAAATAAATATAAAAAGAGGAAAAAGCTCCAAAGTGAGCCAGTGCTGCTGTCACAGGCTGCCACTCACGCAGCACCATCTTGGAACTTTTCCCCTCAGTCATGTCATGTGTCCGTTGCATTCTCCTCAGCACTATTTCCTCCTTAGTATGTCCAAACTGAAACTGATTAAATGTCATTGTATTTATCCTCATCACCAATAATATTCAATATCTGAACACCTTCAATGCCTAACATTTTTGCTAAATTTGTTGAGCAACTATAAGGCAGTTTTTAGTCCACAAAACATTTCTGGAGATTCACAGCAAAGCAGTATTGTAGCGTTCTTCTTAACAACTGAAGGAGAAGTACTATCGGAAAAATATCATTGAATTTGTATCTTTAGGGGTCTCCTCTAAGGTACAACCCTAACCCTAATCCTACTGTCACAGTTTGTACCTTATGTTGCCAAATACATATCCCCGGGGTCAATAATGGATCTAAATGCTCCAGGACTAAATGTACTGTTGGAAATGGTTCAGATTTGTCCTTTTTAGATGGGACTGCCTGAGTGACAATTTTGTACTATTAGATGGCAAATTTGTGCTCAACCCAACATGAGAAACAGACTAAAATAATGTTTTATCACACGTATCACCCTAAACTTTCATTACATAGTTTATCAGTGGCATCTTTAACACTTGAATCATTTAAGTCATGTCCATATCACATTAAAATTTATATGAATACATCAAATCACCAAAATATGTTTTCTTTCTATAATGAATTCCAAAATCATTAAACATTTTTCAGATTTAATATCAAATGTATCAATACAAAAACACAATCCACTGAACAAAATAAAAAGCTAAAAAAACATTCCACCTTGTTAAATCTCACTTCATAGGCAGATATATTTGTAAACCTTTATTCATATGTTTTGGTGTGTAAATTAGTTCTACTTAGCAAAGTTTTGGAATCTGTTGAGTAGCTCGCCTCAGCTGGCAGCCCTTTGGAGTAGGCAATGGAGTTTACCTCGAGACTGCCTGCAAGATTTTATTTCTAAAGTCATGACTGAATATTCAACTGATTTTGATAAATCTATTGTAGTTGAGACAACAGCTGCTTGAAAGAGAGTTGTTTTTCTGCATACAAAAATATCTTCCCCTGAAATAATCATTTCCATTATATCACACAGATTAACAACCTCAACCTGTCAGTTCTAGTGGATGTTCCGTAATGACACTTGGGTGTCATAACATCCCTGAATACTAGTCTTTCATTCTCTTTTCTCAACTTCCAATCTGTCACAATCAACTGTGTCTTAGTGGATTTAGCTGGAAAAAATGACCAGCTAAATCCACTAAAACATGGTTGAACTATTAGTTTCACTAATAACCTGATGAAATATACACTAATATATGGAGCACATGTATTATCAACATTCTTTGACTTTTATAATCTTTCTTTACACGTTGAATTACTAAAATATTTTTTCATTATTCCAGAATCTTTGTATTATGCATGCTTAAAACTATGAATTTATACTTTTGGTTTGGATGTTCAGATCTTACAGTAGATATATGAATTTTTTGTACACAGGTTGTGCTTATGAGATATCTGAATGACTCTTTTAACAATGGCTGACAGTTACCCAGTGAGTTAGTGACCCCCAAGCCAGTATTCAGATCATCAGTGTTGAAAGTATCCATTTCAGTTGGGTTATGTTTGGGTTGAATAATATGCAATTCCCTTCCCATTGAACATTGATTAGCCACAAAGATGTTTGCTAAATGGACTGATCTCGAGGGAAGCAATTCTTTTAGTCAGTGGGACCTGCTCTCTTATGTATCCCTGTGACATCCAATTGTAACTTGACAAAAATCTATTTAATTATTTCTATTTCCCTTTCCATGGTAAATTCCACAATTTCAGAATTGATGACCTTTGGGTGGGTCTGCCTAAATTGCCTTTATCAGAACGTCCAGCAATTACAAGAATTTACCACAGATATAAGGCCACCCCACAGGACAATGGTTCATATATGCAAATTGCAGAGGTCCATGCTAAAAACAGAAATTTCTTAAACGTCTGTCAAGATTTATGTATGGTGTTG
Organism: Sparidentex hasta; assembly: GCA_030272975.1. NCBI lineage: Eukaryota > Metazoa > Chordata > Actinopteri > Spariformes > Sparidae > Sparidentex > Sparidentex hasta. Next base: position 1,503 of record JARJLU010012819.1, on the reverse strand, counting down.
ACATTAGCACTGACTGGTCCTATAAGTGTTGTGCATGATGAATTGTTAATTGCAATTTTTCAAAATATAAACAGGCCAAATTAGGGAACATAGACACAAATAGTTGGTCAGGCACTTGCCATTTAGGTTATTAATGTTTAAGCTGTTTGCCATGGAGTTTGCAGGAACCTGGAGGCCCTCCCTGGGTTCACTGGGCAGAAATGTTGGCAGCTAATCTGGACCTAAACCTTGAACATTTCTGCTACAATGATATGCTGAAATGAACACCTTGTCAATTCAATTATTTAACAAGTTTTAATAATATTATTTCTAAAATGTGTATTCAGACTTTAAGGACAATAAACATGCCTATGGTACAAATAATCAGAACCTGGTAGATTGTCAGCAAAAATCTCTTCTCTAGCATTGGGTTAGTGGAGTTTTCCCTTGAGCCACATAATAAAATGTAATGTATTGCATTATGAAAGTAACTTGCCCAACAACATATGTGTTTGTCTGTGTGTGTGTGTGTGCATGTGTGCATACTTACCATTATGTGCTAGTGCTAATTTTAGCTAGCCCACGTTTACATAGCCTAGCGTGTGCTAATGATAATGTTTTGTGTCTGGTGAATTCACTGTAGCCTAACTTTAATCCAGTTGACCTCAGTTAACTGTTTACCTTTGAACTATATACAACTTTGCTTTAGCTGAATTCACTGTATACTAACTGTCAACCACAAAACAAATTTAAACTTACTTCTGAATATCTGGGCTTCAACTTCGACTTCACCACTATGCCTGCTTCAGTAAAAAAAAATTGAAGGTGACCCTTAAGAACTGGGCATTTCACTGGAGGCAGCGCCTTACATAATGCTGCAAATGATGTGTTTTGAGCCTAGTAGTTTTATTACCTAAATCTAGCCAAACTCTGACTGAAAAAACTAACTCTGGTCCTCCACACTGAGAGCAATCGACCAGCTCTTTTTTCTGATATTTAATTGCTTGAGCATTTTTATATTAAAGAGTCTTTCCAACAGATTTCTGTTGTTGAATTCCTGCTTGCTTGACCATTCAGGAGAGATGAATAAAAATGAGCCAAAAGAGCCACCGATGACTTATGTCAAAGCAGTTTATTTAACATGGCCACGGAACAACAACATGACAGCGCAAGTGTATGCACAGCGTATTGTTAAAAGAGTTTCGGCCGTGGATTTTTCTCCTACAATTTCCAGAAGAAAACTTTATAGTCCTATAACTTTAATCACATTAAAGTTATTGGACTATAGTGTAGACCTATACTTTAAGTTAGACTATGTTCAACTTGGATTTATGGATGGGTTAAAATAAAGATATTATTTCTTTTGTAACAATCTTCATTACCCTTCATTATTTCACCTGCTGTGTGTGCCCTAGACAATACAATAACCAATCCTGTGCTTGGTCAAGTGGATGGTCAGCAGTTTTGCTGGATGATCACACATTTTTTTTCAAAGGCTGATCTCCCCAGAAACTCTAATATATA
>JARJLU010012818.1:0-17526 GCA_030272975.1 Sparidentex hasta | reverse complement strand
TAGGCAGTTAGAGCAGATGAAGCTGTATTCAAGCCAAAAATGCTTTCTCAGCTTAGCTTTTGATCAAAATGTGTGAATTTGACCTCAACATAGTGTGGAAACATGGTTTCACTTGTTCCATCATTCATTTCAGTCAGACGTCTTTTATTGCCAAATCGAGCGTTTCAGAGCGCTGGGAGCTTGTTTTAGGCAGTTAGAGCAGATGAAGCTGTATTCAAGCCAAAAATGCTTTCTCAGCTTACATTTTGCTCAAAATGTATCAATTTGACATGAACATAGTGTGGAAACGTGGTTTCACTTGTTTCATCATTCATTTCAGTCAGACCTGTTTTCTTGTCAAATCGAGCGATTTGGAGCGCTGGGAGCTTGTTTTAGGCAGTTAGAGCAGATGAAGCTGTATTCAAGCCAAAAATGCTTTCTCAGCTTAGATTTTGATCAAAATGTATGAATTTCACCTCAACATAGTGTGGAAACATGGCTTCACTTCTCTTCTCAGAAAATATCATGGGTACAAGAATCTCTTGAAGCTGGAACCATTAAATACAACATATGCAGAAAAGAAATAGCGTCTTAATACAATCATTTTCACTGTGTTCTGTCTATATGGCAGCAATGTACACATAACCTGAAATGTATTCATGTCCACAAAGAGCATTTAATTTCAGTGCAGCAAGGATAAAACATGTTAAGAATAATTAATGAAGACAATTTTAAACAAATCCACCCCATATGAACCCAAAACACATACATTAAACATTAAAACTGTGTTAGCCATGGCAGTACAGGACTTTCCTCCGAGCTCTTCTGCTGCTGATGCTCCTTGAATAAGATGCGGGCATTGATCCCAGCCAGGTCGAGGATATTATAGAAGACACTGGCCATCTTCGGGTACAGTCTTTTACGGACTCGCCCTCGCCATCTGGTCCGGAGCATCCTCGCTGTAATGGTGTTGTTGTAGCACATCACAGACTCTAATTTTGCCTTCGCCCCACTAAAGGTGTCCACACCTGCGTACACGGTGCTCAGGATGCAGACATTCTTCCTTGGCTCTCCCTGGTACACAGTGAGTCTCGTCACTTCAGCACCACTGTTTCACAGAGGTGGGAACTCCAGTTTGTGTTTTTCCATGGTGCCAACCAGGCTATATAATGCAACTATATAATAACTAACTTACAAGTAAATTTACTAATAAGCACAAAAAATGTAACAATGAAACCCCACTAAATGATGTGCGGTCATTATGACAACTTATGGCCGAAGTGGGTAAAACATATCATATTTTCTTTGTCTTTTATGTACTTTATATAAAAACTATTCTAGATTAAAATACAGTCAAAGTTGTTGCACACATACATTGGCCGCTCTCGTGCTGGCAAACCTTTACTTGGACTCTGCTAGCTGCTCCGAGCTGAAGAGGTGTTATGCCGAGAAGTGCCTGTGCCCGGGAACGCGCGCAACAAATGCGGAAGTAGGCTACGGATCATTCATTGTATTCACAGTGATTTCTATGGCAAAATGCAGCTTGAAAGTATTGACTTGTTCTTTGTCGGTTTAACGTGTGATAATATAAGTATATATTCATATCGGGGGCCCATATTTTACTGATTTTGTAGATTTGAGAGATTATGAGAACATGTCAAAGCTGCTTTGAACTTGCAAAAATATGCAACCCTGGCTGTTTACGACACATATACTGCTACATGCATGGAGTCCATGTTCATATGAACTAACACTCTTAATTGCAATTTCTATAACCTCATTGACCATCACGTGTCTGCAGTGAAACACATGAGATGGATGCAGTATTCGACAGAGCTGTTTTTGAACTTGCCAAGATATGCATCCCCTGTTTTCATGATGACAATAATGATGAGGATGATAGTGAAGACCTTTGAGTCAAAAACAAAAATAGTTTGTTCCAGTTTGATTTTATGATGGGGAAAAAAGAAAAAAAGAAAACTATTGCCTACTGAACTTAATTTTTTAGGCAGGAGGTTTAAGCACATATCATTAATGCTTTATAGAGATTTACAAGAATGTGAATAGAAAGACCCAACAGGTCTCATGAATAAGAAAAGAAAATTACCTCTCAGATAAGAGAATAAAGATAGAAAAAAACAACAACAACAACACTCATCCCTATTTGCACACAGGGCAGATGTACTCCTCATCCAGTGGTGGACTGCTCAAACACCCATTGTGGTACCAACGCGTGCACACATGTTCACAGCCAATCTGAAAATTTGACATTACATCTGTATCAACATCTAGTGTTATCCTCTGTTTTACTGTGGCCATTATTGTGGCCACAGTAAATGTCATGTTTTAATGCTCACTAGTCATGAGATTTGTATCTAATTTTGTCAGTTGTGTGGGCACATGCAAAATAGCCTGCATGTCTGTTTTCAAAAATGTTCAATAATATCATTACCCATTGTGTGTCGTCTGTCTCCCCAGATCCACACTGATGGCAGAGGTTCTCAAGTGTTTCTAGAAAAACACAAAAAGGATTGTTTTAAGATGTATACAGAGTACAAATCCCCCAGCCTGAGAGACAGATAAAATGTTTTGATGTTGAATGAACAGCAGTAAACAGGAGACATTAATGTGAAGCAAATTATTAGTCAAAAAGAAAGCAGACCAGGTTCCTGGAGGAGAGTGGCAGCAAGCCTGCATGGCGTTTACAGCCTTGTTGCTTGAATCAAAGGTAATGGCCTTGCCATTGATTATCCCCTCAGCAAACTGATGAAAACAGATTATGAGAAAAGTAGTAGCGTTTGATTACACAGCAAAAAACACACACAAGTCAAACCATTAAAAAACCACAAGAAACCATGACAGAAACTTTGAAATGATAAGATGTGTAACACTCCTCTAGACTTGCTTATTAATACACGGACAACAAAAAGCATACTCACTTTCAGGGCAAACACACCACATGATGTGCCATCTCTCTGATGTGCATGGAAGAGTGCTACATGTCCATCTTGATATGTTGTGGCCTCTCTTCTGCATGAATGCCCTTAAAGAAATAAATATATATAAACAAAATGATTATTACCATCTTACTTTCCATAAACATTACTAATAGTTGCATTTGGGTTCCTTTGTATTTGTTACCTTGTTGCTTCCTGGCAATTTGCCATCGTTGTCTTCATCTCTCCCATTGGATCCAAAAATATATTTTTTCTCTCTTGAGGATAACTGACCTTTACATTGTCAAAGGAAACATGCGTCAGAATGTGAATTTTACAACGTAAATGCTTTAACATGCCCATGCATACCCAAGAAGGTAAGGCAGTACATACATATAGATCACTGAGTTTAAAAAATCTCAACTGTATTAATCTGTCATATGCTTAGTGGAAAATTCTACTGCTAGAAATACCATTTATTTCCACCAGTCACTGTGAGGATATTAAATACTCTACTTGAAGATCTGATAAAAGATTTGCAACTCATGTAACAACTGATCAAAGCTACAATCACATTTTTACCATCAGCATCCAGTGGTGGTGGTCATTGACAATCCCCATGATCATTTTGTATTTCATTGGATCAATATGAAAATGAGGAGGAAAGTCAACAGAAATGTTAGTAACTTGAAAATATGATGAATAAAATGATAATCAAGGCAGTGTCTGGATGAGTGCTTTGCCTTTTTGTTAAAATTATGACACAACTGTCATTTCATCAAAATCGCTTCTATACCAACTTTTAGTTTTGAAGTACTCTTTTTCCAGATACAGGTCATTTCAAAGCTGTCAATGACAACAGCCTGGTCCACATTTTGCTGGTTATACTTTTCCACAAGCACCGTTAGGTAGGCATTGATAACCTTGAAACACTGAAAAATATGTTATGTCATTTGTTTTACAATTTCTCCAAATTTCATCATCTCTATTGAGCATACACACATATATTGCACTGATTAGTGTATAACTTCCTCTCTCCTACTGCACCCACTAATGCAGAATTCCGCAAAGGAACTGATTTTGCACTGATAGCAAAGAAAAATGACAATTAGGCCTACCTCACTCTCAAGCTCTTGATTGGGAGCAATCCTTGCGATGTCCAAGCAGAACAATTTATAAGGCCCAGTTTTGGACAGAATTACATGGGTGTTTTGTAATTTCCCTGCCCACACCTCATTCACATGTACAAAAGTAGTATCGGTATTAACAATCTGAACATATCTGAATTTGAAAAAATACAATTTCTTAATACCTTCAATATATTTTTAATAAATCACCAAAGACATAAACTAAACTGAAGGATATCTGTGTATGCCTTTCCATTTACCAAAGGCCATTTACAACATTTAGCATTTAATTGTATAGATATTATTAAAGACCGTGTAAAGCAAATTTAGCCATTTTCTTCTAAACACATTAAAAAGGTCATAAATGTATTTCTTTTAAACATGTAAAAAGCATTCAATCATTTAGAATTTAATTTTGGAGCTAGGCTCACAAACTGTGTTTCAGGATTACTGTGTTCAGGATTTAATGGGCGGGTCAGAAAATCATTGGCCGCATTAGGTAACGCGGCCATGATTTGCATAACTCTGATCCAGCTGCAGAAGCCCTATAAATACACTCAGTGCATTAGCTTCGGTGGTTTTTCTGCTGGCTCTCCAGTCTCGGATAGCTTCTCTGAGAATAGTTTGCAGCTAGCTAACCAGTCAACCAGTCAGCTAAACAGTCATGTCTCCTCCACATCGCTGATGCATCTTTCCTGGATACCACAGTGTGCAGCGTAATGACGCTGTTAGCTTATTTAAGTTTCCTAAAGTTGACAACGTAAGGAAACGGTGGATGGATTTTGTCAAAAGGAGCTACTGTGGAGAGTTAAAAATCACCACCAACACCTGTCTCCGCAGTGTCCACTTAGTTATATACAGTTACAGGGACTGTCACCAGATAAAGTCTGGATATCTGAAGAGTCTGTTGACGCTGGTCAGTGGGGCCGAATCGACCCTCTCCGTCCCCGGCTTGCATCCTCCCGTCTCACCGACAGCGCTCTCATCTCCGCCGCCAGCAATTATGTGCCCGCCTGCGGCCGTCCCGCCGACCGCAAGTGCTCTCATTCCCGCCCCCAGCCCGACTTTAGATTCTCTGCACCGACCCGAACCGGACCGCGGGCTGGCATTTGCCGTCAATATCCTCGGGTAGGGTCGGGCCGGCACTTCATTAAGCATTTGTATGTGTGTGTGTGTGTGTGTGTGTTTGTAATAACTCAAAATAATGACGGTACTTCCAGCTACAAAACGCTCATCTCTCTCCTCCCTCGAAGTTGTTTGTGCCGCTGCTTGGTTTTACACGTGAGTGAGTGTCCTCGTGCAGAAAACGTGACTTCTCGCACACGTGACGTCATTCCCCGAGATGCCAGAAGAAAAGCTAAAATAAATATTTTTACTGACAACAAATGACAAAAATAATAGTAACGCACAGTGATTTGAATAAGTAATTTTAATCTGATTAGTGGTTTGGAAATATTACCGCGTTAGATTACTCCTCACTGACAAAAGTGGTCAGATTACAGTGACGCCTTACTGGCATCACTGTGTCACACATCATTGTGTAGTGTAAGTGCAACGTGGAGCTTGAGAACGTCCGTTATAACAGCCCACATATGAAAAAAATAAAAAAAAAGTCGGGTTTAAATCGGGCTCGGGCTCATAATTACAGTTAATGTGTGGGGCGGCTGGTTCAGACACAACGTGCACGGGCTGGGCTGTGCTGGGCTCCGTTCAGGTCGGGCTTTATTTTTTTGGGCCAGATCTAAGCTCCAAGTGTAAGTGTGTGCGTATGTATGTTATAAATATTGTACATTTGGGCAATTAAGGTTTTGCTGAAGGTGCAAATCCTGACAGTGATTTTACACCGTGCATCCTGTCATCCATCCATCCATTATCTGTACGCTGCTTAATCCTCTGCAGGGTCGCGGGGGGGTGACTTAGGGCTGACTTAGGGCGAAGGCAGGGGACACCCTGGACAGGCCGCCGCCTTGGGAGTTAATGCTGTTGGTACTGTAGGGACTGCTGTGGCTGCTTTAGTACACGTGACTTTTGCTGCCTGTCTTTTGTTTGACCTGGACGGGGGTGCTGTGGCTGTGGGAGCAGGGGCCGTGCCCACAGGTGAGGTGATGGAAGGAGCTGGTGTTGCCGTGGCCTGGCCCACAGGTGAGGTGGTGGCAAGAGTGGAAGCTGCCATGGCCTGGCCCACAGGTGGAGTGATGGTAGGAGCTGAGGCTGCTGTGGCTGTGCCCACAGGTTAAGAGGTGGCCACAAGTGTGGTAGTGCCAGGAGTGGAGGCTGCTGTTTCATCTTTAGAACCCCTGAGTTTTGCTGCCTGTCTTGTGTTTGACCTGGACGGGGGTGCTGTGGCTGTGGGAGCAGGGGCTGTGATCACAGGTGAGGAGGTGGAAGGAGCTGGTGTTGCCGTGGCCTGGCCCACAGGTGAGGTGGTGGCAAGAGTGAAAGCTGCCGTGGCTGTGCCCACAGGTGGAGTGATGGCAGGGGTGGAGGCTAGAGCTGGTGTTTTGTGAGGAATCCTTGGGTTCTGCTTATTAAAGGGTCTCAGGTGGTCAGTGCTAACCTTCTTCAAAACAGCACCATTGTCCCCAAGAAGATCAGCACTCTTCCCTTCAAGTGCAGTTATGAGTCTTGTCCCGGGCATTCTTGACATTGTCCAAGACAATGCTACAGATGTCATCCAACTGCTCTATGTCTTGAGAGACTGTCTCTTCACCTACAGCTTCCTCCACACTGCTGTCCAACTGGAAAAAAGTTTAAGTTCTTCAAAATCCACTATGCTCCTTTGAAACCACAGCTCAAATGAAAAAAATAACACTAAGAAGATTCAAGAAAAACTAAATTCATAATGTAATTTTTAGAAACCTCATATTTCTTGAGAATTTCCATTGGATACTGTGCTTCCCTCCCAAACATTAAAAAGTACGGTGAAAATTTAGTTGTCATTTGTTTTTTGGTCCTGAAGTGCATTTTGGCTAATAACTCCCATATACTTTGTCGCACATTCAAAAACCTTATATCCACGTGTTCAGTGAATTGTGCTGAGTCTCGTGGTATAGGCCACGCCCATTTTTTCGCTATGTAGCAAAATGGCGAAAACCTACTTTTTCGAACTCGTCCCAGGCAATTTCACCGATTTGCACAAAACTTGGCACACAGCATCTGTGGACCCTAATGACAAAAAGTTATTAAAAGAATTTTGATAGACCAAACAATACTCAAGTTATTAAATAACAACTTCCTGCAGATTTCCTGCCAAACAGGAAGTGTTGGATAGCTCCACAATGGTGTGTCGCAATGACATGAAACTTGAGATAGTACTTTGACATGAGTTCCTGAGGATGTGTCCAAAAGTTTAGGTGATGACCACAAGGTGGCGCTCTTTAAATTCAAATAGTTTATATCTCCACATCGGTTGGGCGGATTGACACGAAACTTGGTATTATCATTGCCACTCCTCTCTTGAGTATATCCAACAAAGTACCTATCAATCGGCCACTAGGTGGCGCTCTGGTGCCAGTTTAATTCTATATTTGGCCCTGTGCCCACACCTTAACACTTATGGGAATGAAATTCATAGGGGTGGTATAGACTAGCCCCTGCAACTTACACACCAAAAATGACCAGCAGGTGGCGCTATTTTCCACTTGAAAGCGTTTTTGGCCCATAACTCACACATATTGTGTCACACATTGGTAAACCTTATATCTACATGTTCCCTCAATTCAGCTGAATTATTTGGTGTAGGCCACGCCCACTTTCAAGCTAAGTTTCCATTCGCAAAATTGCGACAAATGAGAAACCTACTTTTTCGAACTCCTCCTAGGCAATTTGACCAATTTGAACTAAACTTTGCGTGAAGCATCTATGGCCCCTCCTGACAAAAAGTTATCAAAAGAATTTTGATAGTCCATAAAACGCCTGAAATTTAAAACAACAAATTCCTGCATATTGTGTTGAAAGCAGAAAATCTTGCACATCTAAACAAGATACTGTCTGATTATCACGTAAATGTTCATAATTGTGTTCCATGGACTGATGAGGCTTTGTGTGAAATTTGGTGCAAATTGGCCAATAGGTGGCGATCTGGTCGCAGTCTAATTAGTTTGAATGGAAAGTAAATGGGAAAATCTTAAAATCCTCTTCAAAACTCATCGCCTTTCAACCTCTTCTTGTGCTTCATGCTTTGAGCTACAGATACCATTCCACCTTTTAAAGAGTCAGAAGACCTTGAACTGTTAGGCATGTATTTAGTTTTTAAAAATCTTTTACGGTTTCCAAATCATCACAGTTTTAGTTTTAAGGATTTTTACTGCATTCTTGTGATTTTGTAATGGGTGTATATTGCATTAGCTAGATGGCGTGACATCATCGCTAGAGTGTAGAGCAGCTGGAAGAACTGGAGAAAAAAAAAAACCATTCCATCGAATTATGCCTCATGTGGACATTTTCATCAGCCAGCTCCAGAAGCGGACCATCAACTCAGTCTTTGTCTGGGGAATCATGCAGCAGTACACACACTTTTTCTGACTTCAGCGTACATTACTTAATACCAGCAGGAGCAGGCCACCAAATTATACAGAAACCGCTTCTTCAAGGCGTTGCATGTGGAAGCCCTGACGGCAGCATGCCCCAAGGTGCATGGACTGCAAGGGTCCATCCAACGCTGCTCGCAGCTTTAATTTTTTTTTCTTCGGACGAATTGATTGCATTTTTCACTGCCTGGACATACCCCAAAACTCACCAAACTTGGAATATAAGTCACACCTGGCGAAAAATTTTATAATCTATTGTCATCCTGAATTTCCACCACTAGGTGGCGCTGTTATTAAGGAAAGTGCATTTTGGCTAATAACTCCCATATACTTTGTTGCGCATTCAAAAACCTTACATCCACGCGTTCAGTGAATTAGGCTGAGTCTCATGGTGTAGGTCGCCCATTTCCGCTTACCATTTTTTCGCTACGTCGCAAAATGTCGAAAACCTACTTTTTTGAACTCATCCCAGGCAGTTTAACCGATTTGCACGAAACTTGGCACACAGCATCTGTGGACCCTCCTGACATAAAGTTATTAAAAGAATTTTGATAGGCCAAACAATACTCAAGTTATTAAATAACAACTTCCTGCAGATTTCCTTCCAAACAGGAGGTGTTGGATATCTCCACAATGGTGTGTCCAAATGACATGAAACTTAAGATAACACTTTGACATGACTTACTGAGGATGTGCCCAAAAGATTAGGCGATGACCACAAGGTGGCGCTCTTTAAATTCAAATAGTTTATATCTCCACATCGGTTAGACGGATTGACACAAAACTTGGTAGAATCATTGCCACTGCCGTCTTGAGGATATCTGACAAAGGACTTATCAATCGGCCACTAGGTGGCGCTCTGGTGCCAGTTTCATTTTATATTTGGCCCTGTGCCCACACCTTAACACTTATGGAAATGAAATTCATAGGCATGGTATAGACTAGCCCCTGCAACTTACATAACAAAAATGACCAGCAGGTGGCGCTATTTTCCACGTGATAGCGTTTTTGGCCCATAACTCACACATATTGTGTCAGACATTGTTAAACCTTATAGCTACATGTTCCCTGCATTCAGCTGAATTATTTGGTGTAGGCCACGCCCGCTTTCGAGCTTTCTTTCTGTTCGCAAAATTGCGACAAATGCAAAGCCTACGTTTTCAAACTCCTCCTAGGCAATTCGACCAATTTGCACTAAACTTTGTGTGAAGCATCTATGGACCCTCCTGACAAAAAGTTATCAAAAGAATTTTGATAGTCCATAAAACGGCCAAAATTTAAAACAACAAATCCCTGCATATTGTGTTGAAAGCAGAAAATCTTGCACATCTTAACAAAATACTGTCTGAATACCACGTAAATGTTCATAACTGTGTTCCATTGACTGATGAGGCTTTGTGTAAAATTTGGTGCAAATCGGCCAATAGATGGCGATCTGGTTGCAGTCTGATCAGTTTGAATGGAAAGTAAATGGGAAAATCTTAAAATCCTCTTCAAAACTCATCAACTTTCAACCTCTTGTTGTGCTTCATGAGCTACAGATACCATTCCACCTTTTAAAGAGTCAGAAAACCTTAAACTGTTGGGCATGTGTTCAGTTTTTAAACATCTTTTACAGTTTTCAAATTATCACAGTTTTAGTTTTAAGGATCTGTGTATTGGAGTGTGTATTGCATGAGCTAGAGTGCGTGACATCATCGCTAGAGTGTAGAGCAGCTGGAAGAACTGGAGAAAAAATTCTCTTCAGCTACTGTACGATGATACTTTCAGCTTCTTCCTTAAACTATTTCATTGCATTATGCCTCATGTGGACATTTTCATCAGCCAGCTCCAGAAGCAGACCATCAACTCAGTCTTTGTCTGGGGAATCATGACGCAGTACACGCACTTTTTTTTAACTTCAGAGTACATTACTTAATACCAGTGGGAGCAGGCCACCAAATTATAAAGAAACAGCTTCTTCAAGGCGTTGCATGCGGAAGCCCTGACGGCAGCATGCCCCGAGGTGCGTGGACTGCGAGGGCCCGTCCAACGCTGCTTGCAGCTTTAATTATTGTTATTACGTTTATTATTTTATTTTTCTTATTTTTTTAATATTACGTTTATAATTTTCAGGGAGAAAGAAGTAGCCTAGATCGAGAATATGAACAAAACAGTTTTACCAAAATAAAAAATGTCTGCTTGCAACAGGGTCCAAGTTGCAAAAAATGATCAGCATTTTATCAGATTAATGTCAATTATGGAGGAAAGAAAAGACAGCACTCAGACAAACATACTAAAGTTCATTGCTCTGTGTGGCATTTTGCAAACATTCAAGTCAAGACACCAACTCATATTACATGCCATTCGGGCATTCAGGGCTGTGTGGTTTGTCCCGTTTGTCCTAGTGGTGTTGCCGTACCCTGCTGTCCGATTGGCGAATACGCTCAACCAATTATATTCGGGGATACAGTGGTGATTGGCATGCCAAAACCGCCCACTAAAAAAATTCACTCGCAGGCCAGCAGGGGGAAATTTTTCTGAGCGAGGAGAGGAGGCTTTTTTTAGTGAGCAGTGTGTGCACGCACGAGCAGGGGAAAGTATTGCGAGCGGACTCTGCGCATACTCAAGCTGTTTTTCTCCTCGCAGGCCACAATATTATGCCAGGGGGCACAGATGCAGGATAAAAAATAGCTTGCGAGTGCATGGGAAAGCGCTCGGGGGAAAAAAAAGCGCTTGCGAATGTTTGATATGTGCGCGCGGATGTTTGATTTGCGAGCCATGAATTTTATTGCGCTGCGATTTATGGCAGTATTCTATGCCCATAGTACAGTGTAGGGACAGCATGGAAAATACAGCTTGAGGTAACACTTAATTCTACTTTATAAGAGCAACCACTAAAGAAATGGTACATTCATTAAATTATAGTTAACTGGTTAAGTTATTCACTGTTAACAAAATGTGCTTTATAAACTTTATCAAGCATTTCTTTACTGTAATGTTGCGACTGATATTTATAATATGTTGTAAATGGCAAAAATACTGTGTAGTTCATCTATAAATGTCATCTATGTCTTTATAACTTATATGTAAACCTTTACAATTGCTTGATATGGTTTATACAGCATTTTATTGCCAACTGTCAAATAACTATTAACTACAGTTTAATCAACTATACATTTACCATTTATTCATTGGGTGTTATACAATTTGATCCTTTCAAACTCTAGTTAACAATGCAGGCAGCGTTTGCTGGCATACCAGACACTCTGATACTCCTACTGTTTTGACGATGTTCCGAATATTGCATTATCGTAGTAAAAAAAAACAACGATACCGTCCTGGGTGTGTAACGATATCTACTGACCCATCAAGGTTATTTTGCTCATAAATCTCATGAATCTAACAAGGGAATCGGTATACCTGAATTCTTTCTTTCCTTCTTTATGACCTTCTTGTTTTGTTTGAACAGCAGAGTGAAGTCCTAATTTGTGTTCAAGCCAGTCAAAACTAAAGTCTAAAACTATCAATAATGAAAGGACAAATCCTCACAGCTTTATTGGTCTGTGGAAAAACAGGGCTTATGTTATGATATCACTGGAAGATATACATTTACCAAGCCCATCCCGACATGACAAGAAAAGCTGTTGAAAGGTGGCAGCAACCATGCATAAAGTGCCTCTACCGTGCTTCAGTTTGTGCTAATGCCACAATTTTCCTAAGGATTTGTTTAGCTTATAATGGCTCAAATGAGTACATGTGTGCTCCTCCCTGAATATTTGTTTGTACTTTTTATGCATGGGCACCATGAATCAATCTCTTGCAACAACAATGACTCTAGACACTTAACAAGGACATGAGCACTACGGACAGTAGGGAAACTTCATGACTTTTTGCAAAAGATTCACCTGTGACTGTGCTTGTATCAGGAAATAACAACTTTTAACAATTAATATTAGTCTAATATTTGAACTTTGGATTCAACTAAATATTCTGCTAAATGCAATCTAATGGCAGAAACAAGGTATACACAAGTACACAAATCTAAGTGTGCAAAGGCAATCACAGATTTCCTGTGTTTGGGTTCACTTCCGCTCAAAACAGCCAGTTAATATGTCGAGCTCTAGCTCAACATATTAGTGCACATTGACATGTGTATGATACCGTCACCTTGTCTCTTATCTCCTCATCTGTTTGTTTTTCTCTTCCTTCTGTGTTCTAGGTACAGCAGGAAACACTGATCAGCTCTATATGACCCCTTTAAAGATTGACTTTTGCTGCTTCTAACTGTAAGAGCTCACATTCAAAGGTTTACAGCAGATGCATGTTTGTGCTAGCTGTGTCAGCTGTGTTATTTGTGTGGACCATATTTCCAAACCTCACAGTTGTACATTGCTTTGTGACTTATTGAGGCAGTGTAGGCACCACAAGTAAATGTGATACCGTTATTTCTACAGCCTAGATTAGTATTTAATGCGTTTACATTTATTTTTCAACAAATGCCATGTTAATAATCATATGCTTAAACCTAACATACGAAAAAGTCAAAAGTCACTCAGCTTCCCAAATTTGCTGCATCTTTGTTAATTGACAAGATCAGATCTTATTTGAGAGAATGAAGTATAAAACATTAAACAGAGGTACACTTGAGAATGAGTTTGTTGAATCATGAAAAGGAAAGGCAAGGGAAAGAGTGGAGGGCTGCTTTCTAATGAATGGCTCCATCCTAAGAATAAAGGGTGATTTCCAAACATTTCCAGCTTTCCATGCAGCATTAGTTGATCCAGCATTTCAGACCGAAATCAAAACAAAGTATTTACCGAAAGACAGAATTTTTCTTGGCAAGCCAAGACACTAAACAGCGCTCAAGGATCGAGGATCCAGTCCAGGTGGTGTCAGACATATAAAGAAAGTCCAGAAGGTTTGCAGCAGCTTATAAAAAGATGCAAAAACTATAGTGAGGTTTGGTCTGAACAGTTTGTGTTACTGTATGTTTGGTAGTGTGTCAAAAGCCAATATCTGTTGTTCTGTCCATGAGGAAGACTATACCAACCCTGTGCTTCCATCACTGTGCTCTTTCTCCTCCACCTTCACTTCTTGATTGGGTGTGGGGGGGTGGAGACATGCTCAGTGTGTTCTTTCCTGATGCTTGCTCTTCCACCTCTTTTTTCATCTCTCCACCTTCTTCCTGTGGCAGATCTGGCTTCCTCTGACAGCAGGGCTTGTACAGGTTGGGATCGATGATTATTTCTCCATAGCGTCCTTTGTACACGATCCCACAGCACACCTTCTGTCTAAAACATCAAACATGCTTCTGTGAGTATGGGTTTACATAACCGGCAATGTAAAAGCAATTTCAGAAAAGAATGATTATACAAAAAGAGCTTGTTTACAATCAGTCCAATGTGGGAAATGCGTGGCCATGAATGTATTATACAGTTTAGCAGTCCACAAATCATGTCTGGAGCTTCACAGCAGGACATTGTTGCAGCATTCTCCTTAAAAGAACCTATTTGTAATTTCCAGCCAACTGCTTCAACTGTCTAGGGGCAGTACTTATCAATGTTAAGTTCAAACCCTTGTTATTTATTTGACACATTCCATTTGTTTCTTTGCAAATTCATTGTTACAAGTTGTTAAAATTGTAAGGACTGAAATAATTATTGCTATCGATGTATTTATTTACCCATATATTCAGTATTTCAACAGCTCAGCTCATTCTGTTGGCGTAACAAACTCAGGTCTGTGTATGCAGGCATAGTGAATAACCACTTTAACCCACATTTGAGTAAAGCTGGCTCAAAAGCCTTTCCAGCAGGTTGTAATATTTCATGTCAGTTACTGTCAACAAAAAAGCCTTTCATGTTTCGCCATTTAATACAAAATTAACAAAATGTAGAAAAATATTTGTGCAATAGTAGACACATAAAATGACACTTATTTTTTAGACAATGGAATTTGCATTGGTCTTTGGTGTATAAAAAATATTAAGACCATGAACAGAGAATTCAAAGATTACAATAAAAATATAAGGAAACATGATAGCAAATATGCATGTTTTAGACTCACGAAGCTACAAAGCTGTGCAAACCTTTTCATCAGAATGGTTACCTCTTCACACTCTGTTGATAGTTAATTCATTTTAATGTTTTAAACTAAAATTATGCCCATATCTTACAAAATGCACCTTTAACAACTGAAGTAGTTGAGGACTCATTTCACAAATTGGGGCGTAATACAAGTCTCTTTAATTAGTTGTTGGGGTTTTTTTTTTTTGCAAGTCCCCCATTTTACAGTGAAGCTCCAGACTTTCCATCTACATGAGGGTTAGTAGATAATAAGTTGAATTTTTTTTTTTTTTTAGGTGAACTTAATCAACGTAGACGTTCATTGATAATTTGACTTAATTAAATTAGTCTTATGTGTGTGCTTTTCAATTGACCAATCATTAGCTTCTATGTGGAGTTCTCCCTGCATGTGTGGCTGTGGCTCGGTTGGATCATTAACCAGCAAGCCTGGATGTTTGGATGGATGATTTCAGGTAGGGACAAAGGAACATTTGAATGAAAAGAGTGTTGGAGTCCGTGGAGGACACAGTTACTTTTTCCAGTAGGTGAGGTCTAGAAAGGAGAAGGCAGGGCAAGGTGAAAGCTCTGTGTCTGAGCCCTCGTCTGATTGGTTGCTGTAGCTAGGTGACTGAGCGGGCGAGGCACTGGACGTAGTGCTGTGGGCGTCGGAATCTAGGAGTGACACACACCACACAGATCATAACATTTCCACATGACATCAAGACACACAGCACATGATAATAACTGTCATGTATTAAATCAATAATGCAGTCCCTATACACTACTCCAGCACTGCATTGGTTGCTTACTGTTTCTCTTCTGTTCGCTCTGTACCCGACTGATCTGCCTAGGCCTCAGTTTCTTCTTTATCTTCTTTGGCCGCAGCATAGCCTTCATGCTCGACCCAGCTTTTGCATCGACTACCTGAAACCACACCACACAACCAAAGAGAAGAAAAGGGTTTTACAGGAAGAGCTACCTAAATTATGTAGCCAAAACACTCATCAGAAAAAGGGTCTACAAGAGCAATAATGCTGAATGGGTCCTTACATGATTCCAGTTCTTCTGGGATCCAACTGGAAGCTTTTTCCATCTCTTGACCAGGAGGACACATGCATTACAGATGTCCCCACAACGTACCTCACCCAACCTGCAAGGACAGGAAGAGTGTCACCTGATAAGCATCACCCAAGTACAGACAGGCTCATGTTATATCAGAGATGATTACACAACATAGATTTTCATTTCTACATGGATGATAAACAACTGTAAGGCTTGGGACCACTTGTGTATCTTATATTATATCCTCCTCATTGAAATTCAAAACTAGACATCCAAAAATGTCAGTTTGAATGACCCCAAACCAGAAATAATTGTAAAGACACCTTCTGGCCAAAAAAAATTGCTCGCCACAAATTAAGGGAATTGAAGAAGAGAACTGCAGGGGTGGCCAGGTGGTTTGGAAAAATACGAAAAACAGAAAGTTGTAACAGATTGAAGCTAACTAGGGCTAATTTGCCCATGATGAGGGAAGGGCAGTGCTGTGTGTTCCAGTTACATGAAGTGGACACTATTCGGCTGAATGGCAAAGTGGAATTCATTTTGTGACTGAAACTGATTCTGCAGTGCTTCGACAGTTTTGCTAATTAGCTATCCCAGCTAACCAGCATGGTAAATCAAATTCAGCAACTGATGCAAGATGACGTAAATGTTGATGCTTTAATCTTTTAATTAAAGATTATAATGAATTTTTAGTGTAATCAAGAGATGGTGCTATCCCAAAAAATAAACCAGTGAAGGATTTCTTTTGGAAATGTAAGGATCGGATGGATGATATATTAGAATTAGGGGTGTAACGGTACACAAAAATCGTTCGATACGCAACTTGGTTTTGAGGTCGCAGGCTCAGTTCATTTTTTGTATAGTATGGGAACATAATGCAACACATGAATTAACTTGTTGTGTATTCAGAACTTTTGTAAACCAAAAATGTCTTGTAACATTAAACAAAAAATAAAAACAGAATTTTAAAAAATACAATGCTGTTGTAAATTGCTGCCTGGAAATAATTTATTATAGTTAATAGATTTATGCTTAAATAAACTATATACTGCATATTTTTTGTTTGAGAATATTTCACTCATTAGAAAACATATATACATACATATATACACATACAGTATATGTATATGTATATATACATATATACACACATACATATATAAATACATATACACATATATACATACATACACACATACATATATACATACATACACACATACATATATAAATACATATACACATATATACATACATACACACACATATATACATACATACACACATACATACACTACCGTTCAAAAGTTTGGGGTCACATTGAAATGTCCTTATTTTTGAAGGAAAGGCACTGTACTTTTCAATGAAGATAACTTTAAACTAGTCTTAACTTTAAAGAAATACACTCTATACATTGCTAATGTGGTAAATGACTATTCTAGCTGCAAATGTCTGGTTTTTGGTGCAATATCTACATAGGTGTATAGAGGCCTAGTTCCAGCCACTATCACTCCAGTGTTCTAATGGTGAAATGTGTTTGCTCATTGGCTCAGAAGGCTAATTGATGATTAGAAAACCCTTGTGCAATCATGTTCACACATCTGAAAACAGTTTAGCTCGTTACAGAAGCTACAAAACTGATCTTCCTTTGAGCAGATTGAGTTTCTGGAGCATTACATTTGTGGGGTCAATTAAACGCTCAAAATGGCCAGAAAAAGAGAACTTTCATCTGAAACTCGACAGTCTATTCTTGTTCTTCGAAAAGAAGGCTATTCCATGCGAGAAATTGCTAAGAAATTGAAGATTTCCTACAACGGTGTGTACTACTCCCTTCAGAGGACAGCAC
>JARJLU010012817.1:0-28102 GCA_030272975.1 Sparidentex hasta | reverse complement strand
TGTGTGTGTGTGTGTGTGTGTGTGTGTGTGTGCCCAGGTGTGAGCAGTGAGAACGTGGACTCCCTCGTTTTTGACACCCTGATCCCGAAGCCGATGCTGCAGCGCTACGTCTCCCTGCTGAAGGAGCACAGGCGCGTCATCTTGTCCGGCCCCAGCGGGACAGGAAAGACCTACCTGGCCAATCAGTTGTCTCGACACCTGCTGCTGCTGGAGGGCCGACCTCTGACGCCGCACGCCATCGTCACTTTCAACGTGGACCACAAGTCCAGCAAGGTACATAACACAGTTTGAATGGTTTGTTAATCCAGCTCTGGATTTTTTTAGGTTAGAAAGGTTTTGTGTATATATATATATATATATATATATATATATATATATATATATATATATATATATATATATTACAATAAAAAAATTACTAATGGTCACATGATATAAAACACTGCTTTCTGTCTCTGTAGGAGTTGCGTCAGTACCTGTCAGGTCTGGCTGAGCAGTGCAGCGGTGTCCCGGGGGTAGACAGCCCTCTGGTGGTCATTCTGGACAACCTGCACCATGTCAGCTCCCTGGGAGAGATCTTTAATGGTGTCTTCAACTGCAACTACCAGCACTGGTCAGTTGAATAAATACATGTTTTTAAATGTCTCACTTTAACTTTTCAACTGAAAATAGGGCTCTGTTAGAATAGTTTTTTCAAGAGTCATTCAGCACAATGCAAAGCAGAGCAAGACTATCTCATTCCTTCTACTTTAACGCAGCATGTCCTGTTTATCTCTCTCTCTCTCTTCAGCCCCTACATTATCGGCACCATGAGCCAAGCCACATCATCTGCCCCCAACCTGCAGCTTCACCACAACTTCAGGTACACTGCTGTTGATAAGTTGAAAGATTTACAGGTTGTTTTTTTTTCCCTCTGGAATGATGTTCATCTAAGTCCTGATACACCTGTATGTTCTCTGATCAGATGGGTGCTGTGTGCCAACCACATGGAGCCAGTGAAAGGCTTCCTCGGTCGCTATCTGAGGAGGAAGCTGATCGAGACGGAGATCGGCAGCCGAACACGTAACATGGAGCTGGTGAAGATCATTGACTGGATCCCACGGGTTTGGCACCACCTCAACCGCTTCCTGGAAATGCACAGCTCCTCTGATGTCACCATCGGTACGAGGACAATGTAGACTTGAAGACTGATCTTTTAAGATATGTCATACGTGTCATACGTAAAAAAATTTTTTTTAAATTTAAAATCATGGTCTTACCTGTCTTCTCCTGTGGCTTGTAGGACCTCGTCTCTTCTTGTCCTGTCCCATGGACGTGGAGGGATCCAGGGTTTGGTTCACTGACCTCTGGAACTACTCCATCATCCCTTACATGTTGGAGGCTGTACGAGAGGGACTTCAGGTAACAAACACAATTTTATTGAGATCTCAAAAACCTTCCACTTGCACTGAATGAAAACGAAATGAATGGAGTGAGAGAACAACTTTTTAGATTGTTCTATGCGGCACAGGTGTAGGATTGTAACATTTTTAGCTGCAACAGTAAAATGTGTTAATGAAGAGACTTGGGTCAAAGTTCTGAGGGGATGTTTGAGGGATCCGTCTCCGTGAAGTGTAGTGAGTGTAATTATAGAATCGTTCAGATTTACCCTCTCAGAGGACCAGGCTTATGTTCATCAACGTGAAATGGATTCAATTTGTACTATCAATCTGCGTGTAATTAGCATCTGATTTAATTAGGCAGCAGCTAATTACCAGAATGTAACCTCTGAGTGGGAGTGAAGGGGAGCTGGAACAACAGAGCAGAGGCAAATTTGTCTGTCGGCAACATAGAAGAGAAACCACGTCGTCGGGCTGAAATGGCGGCAAAATTAGCGCCTACACGCAGCGTTTCATTGAACACTGATAAGCTCACTCGCATTTCAGTTGATGATTTAAATGCCGATGTCTGGAACTTAAACACGTTTCATAGAATCACACCAGAAGAGACAAAGATTAAGTGCAAAAATAAGATGAATTAAAGAGTGATGAGGGCAGGAATAGTACCTTTTCCCACTGAAGACAAAGGCCATGTAGGGTTTTTTTTTCCCATTTTGAAAGGGGATATGAAAACACCTTTTACTGAGGCTGCAACTCCACCAGAAAAAATCTTAATAATCTTTAGTTCTTAATATGTAATAAACTTTGGACAACAAGCTACCTTTTTACCATACCGTTTTTCTTACAAACCAAACCTCAGTCACAGAAAAACAGCTTCCTCGGGCCACTCGTGTCCCAGTCCGAAACGCTAAACGCTAGACGCTCAGAGCATCTTCCAGCATGTCTCATTGATACATTCTCTGTCTCTCTGTAGTTGTACGGTCGCAGGGCAGCGTGGGAGGACCCTGCTGCCTGGGTGATTGACACCTACCCGTGGTCAGCCACCCCTACTCCAGCTGAATGGCCCCCGCTGCTGCAGCTCCGCCCTGAGGACGTCGGTTTCGATGGCTACTCTGCCCCGAGAGAGGGAGTCAGGAAAGAGCCGACACAGAGCGACAGTGACGCAGACCCACTGGTGAGCCAGAATACACATGAAGAAGACCAGGCTTTATACCTGTTGCTAAGCATCTTTTTTTTTTTTTTTTTAAATTGACAGTTAAACCGACATTGATATCAAAATCATTGTCCTATAGCTCCCTCAGCTTGCTAGCTTGCTACAGAGCTTGAACATTAGTAAGCTGCGTGGTCTTTAAAGGCTACACGTTATTTTAAAGTTCAGACTGACGCTTGTTTCTGCCAACAGATGAACATGCTGATGCGTCTAAAGGAGGCAGCGACATCGTCGAGCCCGCAGAGCTACGACAGCGACTCCAACAGCAACAGCCACCAGGACGACATCCTGGACTCGTCGCTGGAGTCGACCTTGTGATGTCATCGAAAAGCATCGCGGGGATCGGTTTTGCAGGAGGAACTTTTTTATAAGAACTGTTCTCACCCTGAGAACTTCTTGTTGAGAGTATAATTTCATGCCACAAAAATCCAGCCACCTTAATTTGGGTGCAGGTAACCCAGATATTTAAAAAGAAGAAGAAAAAAAAGAAGAAGTTCAAATCGCATTTCAGAAAACGGGCAGCAAAAGTTTCTACTGCACTGCACTGCACTACACTGCGCTGCACTGTTTTTTTGGTTTTTTTTTGTTTGTTGTTTTTCACCGCTGTGGCCAGTGGCTCCTCTGTCAGGAGCCTGACATCTACTTCAGACGGACAGAATAAAAGCACACAGCCTGTCACTGTTGCTGGGGCGTCATCCTCACCATCATCACCAGCCATCAGCATCCTTAAACACCAGCCAGGAGTCCTCCACCGAGCTGCAGCTGCAGAGTCGGCTCCAGCCCGTCAGGCTCATCATACTCCAGCTGGGCAGGACCAGCTGCAGCGCACCTGAGCTGCCTGCAGATGGCGATACAGCCCCTCATCTCAAGAGCGTCAGAGACTCACGAGTCACCGACTGCTGAAAAGAGAGGAGCCTGCTGCTGGTTGGATGGATGTACGAACAGCCAGCAGCCTTCTGCTGTCCCTCCTCCTCTAGGGCTGAAGTTGCCTGTGTGATTGCTGGAGGTTAAATCGAGCCAAAGTGAATGTTAAGACCGCATGCTTGCTCTCCCTTGTCAGAAACTCCTCAGACAGATCACTCATTTTACATCCCAAACTCCAGACACAAGCCCCTGTGACACAGCCAGTTCAAGGCGAGAATGTAGCGCCGTTCTACCGACCCGATGTGAGTAAAAAAAAAATGGGACACAGAGTCGTCACATTAGACGGTGATGATTCGGTGTAAAAGAGCAAAGCCGCATTATGAGGGAGCTTTGTTCATAAGGGTTCTGTGTGATTTGATACAACTCTAAGCTATATCAGAGTCACATTTTTTAGCTAAACAAAAAAAAGTAACTTTAGTTTGCATTCAAAACCCTTAATGGACAGAACGGATGAGAATTTTTTAAGTGTAAATCCATGATATCACACTGTAGCAACGTTCTAACACCAGCATCACACTGTCAGTGTCTGGGGAAGAAAATCTTTAAAAAAAACAGGGCTTGTTTCTCGATAACCAAAACCTTCTTGCATCAGCGATGATTGTGGTGAGAATTTTTGGTTGATTTGAATCAAGCGTATCTCCTTACTTGCCTCTCCATATCTTTTAATCATCCTGCCTCACTGCTGAGAAACTATTGTTCTACCAGAAAGTAGTCTCTTTTGAAATGGAGCAAAACAACATGTGTGTCCACACACACCCGTCAGACAAAAAACAAAACACTTTCAGGAGGAACAGGCGCTTACTTGAAAGTCAACATTCACCATGGCTGGATTTATCCTTTTTAACGTTTACTGTGTTTTGAGATAATGTCCTTATTTGTGTCATGACTAGTCACATTATTTCACAGTTAACGCCTCAACCACTTCTAAGTTCTCGCTCGATGTATCCATGCACATTGGCCCGAACAGGCTGTTGTAGCACGAATCTCTTCTGGTGCTGGACCGAACTCTAACAAACAATGCCTTACTCTTTTCTAAAAGACTATATGTGCATTAGCTGATTTCTTTATTTGTCTAAATGGCTGTAAACTTTAACAGGGCTCCGAGTCGACCCTCTCCTCGGGGGAGTGACGTCGACTTCTCATCATATCAGACACCAATGCCGTGGAATCGTGAATGAGTGGCAGCACTCTGGGTTTCAGAGTTAAAGGCGTGCGCATGTGTGACGCGGCGCTGTGAAGCTGGTGGAAATACTCGGACCACTAGCGAGGAAAGATGAAATTATATAGATGTGTTTCGGTGCTTGAAATCAGAACGTCTTTGCAGGTTGACTGGGTGAGGGAAGTCTAGGAAGATGCGATTTTATACCTCATCCCCCATCCTTTCTGACTGTACTGTCGCCATGCTCACAGTCTGTTCCGATTACGTGATCCGCGATGAACAAATGTCACGACAAAACCTGTCGAACTAATTAAGCGACGACTAAGTGTATATGCTGCTTTGTTTATAGTGATATAATTAATCTGAGGTTGAAGGTATAAAGGTACTAGTGGTTGAATGGTGACGTAAAAAAAACAGTTTGACATCATTTCTGTGGCTTAAAAAATAAAGAATATTGTACTTTCTTTCTTTACTTTAAAACCTCCCAGCCTTGTCTTCTGGGAAGGGGCAGGGGGAGCGTTCAGAGGCGGGGGTCATGCATCGCTTTCGGTGTTTTTTGTCATTGATCCTATGCAACATTCATCCTGATCTCCAAAAGCTGAATGTGAGTTTGTCTCCCCCCCCTCGCCATGAGACGTACAGCATGAAACCAGATTTGTGAAGACTTTTTGGATTTGTCGCCCACGTTCTTTGTCCACATGTGTGTCTGTGTATTTTATAGAGGCTCTCCTGCTACGGTCCTTGTAAGCACAAAGAGACTGATTCTCTGCTCGTCTCGTGTCAACGCCTGCTCCGAGAGGTGTGGATGTCGTCGAAAAAAAGCATTTTGACCAGTCTGTCGGTTTTATCACTCACAAACTCAATGAATGTTTAGCCTTCTTTGCTATGTAAATTTTTTTTTTTTTTATATGTAACATAACTTTGTAAATAGTTGATTATCTCGCAGCATTTTGATGACTTCTTTTCTAGCTGATTTGTAACAGTACTTGAAAAAAGGAGTATTTTGTGTACAGTCTCTTTACATCAGAGCGGGTTGGTGCTGTTTGTCATCGCCGGTCTGCCGAGGGCTCGGAGAATTAAATCTATCACTGTACTAGTCTTAAGTTATTGTGATTCAATAAAATTAATGATTATTTATGATTGAACTTTGTGGAAAAAATGTTCTTTTTTTATTGAAACACACACACACACACGTGACTTGGAATTGTTTACAATTTTATTTGGTATTTGTACAAAAAGTGTGAAATAAACATATATACAGCACACAATGCAACATACTTAAACACATCCATATAAATTATTAACGAAATAGCTACATTTTTTTTTCAATAAACAACTCTATTCAAGGTGAAAGTAACTCAATATTCTTGGCATAAAATTTCCATACAAAATTGTACAAAATACTGTACAATTGAACAAAGCTGTGCAAAACAGCAAACTGTGTCTCAGAAGCAGATCCTGTACAGTGCGCATGCGCTGGTGAAACACACTCGAGTGAAACTTTTTGTTTGTTTTTTTGAACATTTATGGGCTCTTTCTTTGTCTCAGGGCGGCAGCTCCTTACAAATGTGGTCACAGTCTCATATGAAAACAAAAACACGGGTTATATCTCTGTAATTTGCTTTTTTGTCAGAAAATAAATTAAGATACTGTTATTTCTTCTTCGTCTGACTCTGAGAAGTCCGAGTGCTTGCTGGAGAGAGATGGAGAGGAGATGCTGGAGCCTGCCGCCCTCATCCTCTCTCTTCTGAACTCCTCCTCCTCCTCCTCCTCTTCGTCGGCCGAGGACTTCTTGCCCACGTCGCTCAGGTCCGGGTGCGGGTTGGCTTTGGTGGGCAGCGTCTGCTCGCGGCAGCCGCCAGACGACAGCAGCTCGCGTTCCTTAGAGTTCCTCCACTTCATCCGCCGGTTCTGGAACCAGATTTTCACCTGTGGACAGGAAAAAATAGAGCGGTGAGTGAGAAAAGAGGGTCGCAACGTGGTCTTCGCGCGCAAATGACGCACGGCGCATGTTTTAAGCACATGTTGAAGTTTTTTTGTTTGTTGTGTTTTTGGTTTTTTTTTTACCTGTGAGTCCTTGAGGCCTAGTTTGGAGGCCAGTTTCTTCCTGTCGGGCTTGCTGATGTATTTCTGTTTCTGGAACATTTTCTCCAGGGCTTTGCGCTGCACATCGGAGAACACCGCCCTCCTCAGCATCCCTCTGCGGGGTTTCCCTCTGGCAGCGAGGGGCCACGAAAACGTCCCGGGGATGGGAACAACTGATGAAGATGCTAAAAAAAACAACAACAAAAAAAACAAACAGAAGACAACCTGTTAGATTTCTTTTCTGTGACACATCTCAGAGCGCATGTCTGCAGAGAGGAAATCACTATGACGACTAAAACAAACGTTTCTATCTTTTAATAAAAAACGAACTTAAGACCTCTCAGACATCAGGGAGGCTCCGTATGAATATGATGATTTCACTTTAAGGCCATACTTTTCAACGAGTTAGTATTGGAAGTGTCCCCCTCCCTCCTTTTTTTTTTTTTTTTTTTTTTTTGGAGCTGTGCAATACGTCTCCGTTTTGAGTGAAATGGCACGAGGTGACTAATTAGCACATTGGCCGGTCCCCAACCGCATTGGTATGGTAAAGAGGCAGCATATCCTTTAAGGAACCCTGTGAGGGCGGATAGAGGAGTTAATAAACCGTGAACGGTAATTGTGTAGTAATGAACTAACGCAGAAAAGACTCTGGACAGGCGGCGAAGGCCATATATTATCGCAACAAAGGGAGATTTACACTTTCAAACTAAACACAACTGCATACCAGAATACTGATGCCCGGTGTTGGGGGGGGGGAGTGAGGAGTGGAGGGGACTTTTTTTTTTTTTCCTTCCCCTTCGTGCCTTCAAATCATTTTCATTAAATGAACACGAAAAGCTATTCAAGGCCCCGGAGTTGTTTTGTTGAGGCATTCAGCTGAGCCCATGAAAAGACTCCATCTCCATTATGATTTGCCTGAATTGAAAGCACGGACTAGCTACTTTATAGACTTTTCTAAGAGATTATTCTTTATCTCAAGTCGTTGATTGGCCCGCTCGGAGAATAGAGGAACGTTTAGGGGCACACAGAGAGTGAGGATCGGAGGTCAGTGGTAACCTATCCTATGAGCCGTGCGGCACGAAGGGGAGAAACTTTTTTTTTTTTTTTTTTTAATCCACAGCTGACACATTTTGGATGCAGTTGGGGCTTTAAAAAAAAAAAAAAAAAAAAAGCTCTCTGTACTTCAACATCCCTCCGCGCAGGACGCTTCTTCTCCGCGCCGACTGGATGTCCGCCGGACTGTAGCTGCCCTGTGGCCGCAGCAGAATCAGGAACAACACCGCGCTATGTGGTCTTGTGAGAATATTGAAAACTCTCAATAGCGCCTAATAGGGAAATTAGTGCATGACTGGTTCACGCCTTTGGCCCCCCCTTGGTAAAAGTCACTCTCCGGGGTGTGTGGGTGGTTCGCCCGGTGGGAGCTGACCAGAATTGGTCACGGTGCTGGGGGCTTTGTTGCCCGCCACAGCGGCGCGGTGGCCCCCCGGGCTCTGTGGGAAAACGCGGGGCGAGGGAAATGCCAAAACGCCCCCCAATGGGAAGCGAGGGAGGGAGGGAGGGGGACTATAACTCGCCACCCCGCCTCAAATTTAGAGCGTGACGATTTGGGATAATTGGTTAATTAGGGGGTGGGTGGGTGGGACCGGGCAGGGGCCAGAGCCAGCGGTCCCCATTAATAAGACAGTGATTTCTTCTTTTCTGGTTAAGTAAAAAAAGAAAAAAAAAATCTGTGAGAGGGACTGACACTGTTTTACATCTAAATGCAATTAGTAGGGACAGAAATCCAAAGGCTAACGAGGGGACGAGCTGCAGCCCAAAGGGTGGGTGGATGCGTAAAAAGATGTGCTTACCTGGTAAATAAGGCGTCCTGAATATGGGGTGAAAGGTGCCGTCAAAGCAGGGGAAGGGGAAGGTCTTGGAGTGCAGGCTGTGGATCGCGGGGGTTAAGGACGCTGTGGAGGAACATCACACATGTTAATCATCTTTCCAGAGAGAGAATTTTTTTTAAATCTAAACAAACGTCAGCTCGGACGGGAGGTGGAAACACAGAGGTGGAGTCTGCCTGCTCACCGGTCTTTGGTGAAGGTGCGAGGATGGCGCTCACTCCAAACTTGAGAAAAGTTGGGTCCTTGCTGCTCGCTACCGACGTCTTCGGCGAGCACGACTCGCGCGTCATCGCGGCCGCGGCGCGCTCCGGCACTCCGCTGAAGGACACGGTGGCGGTGGCCGTTTGCTGGGAGGCGCTCGACGAGGCGGCAGTCCGGTTAACGAAGGCGGCGGGGTGGCTTATCCGCAGCAGGTCCTCCACTAGAAAGCTGGAGTGCGTCGGGAAGACGGACGGCAGGGTCTGGTGGAGCGGCAGCGAGGCGGCGGGCCGGTACAGCCCCGGGTACAGGGCGGGAGGCGCGAGGACGCTTGGGATCATCATGGTCCCGGATTGGAGGAAAAAAAAAACAACAACAAAACAAGAGTGTGAAATGCGAGATACTCCTTGTGGTAGCTGGGAGAGAATCAGTCGTGTGAATGGCTGCTGAACTCCTCTGGTTTCCTCACTCTGGGGAGAGGAGTTTTATAGCGGCCTGCCCCCGCCCGGCCCTCCGCTCAGGGCTGACAGCACCAACAATGGGGCTCAACAAAGTTCTCCACATGGGTCGCTTTCATGCCGCATCCCCCCGGCGCGCTGATTGGCCGGAGGACGCAATTTATGATTGCATTAGACTTCATAAGCAAGCAACACACAATTGTCCCCCGCCACAAAAGAGGCTCGGTCATCAATTTTGCATGTTGACCACTTTCCTTTCAATTTGTTTTGTTTGGCAGAGGCAAGCGGCCTAATTAAAGAGCAATCTTTACGAATCCAGTCATTAAAAGGAGGGGGGGGGGGCTTCTAATGAGCACTTTTAAAAAAGATACATTATTCTCTTCCATTCAGAGTGTTTCTCTGTTATTCGGGATATAAAAATATACTCGTTAAAATGCTAAATTATTCTTTTATTCTATTTTCAGCGCTGCGAAAAATACATTTTCTTTAAACTTTCTAAAACTTTTTTTTTTTTTTCATTATTTAAACCGTGAGGCACGTTTATGATTTGTGACGCCGGGCTGCATAAATAAAAACAAAATCGGCCAAACTTGATCGAACAACAGATTTATATCATCTTTATTTATCGTTAAATCTACATTAGTCGCAGACGCCGCGCAGCATCTCAAATGTAAATCACTTTTAGGGTTTCATAGGATTCTCAACACTCAATCTGGCCCTCGTCATGGAATAATGTCTTAAACGGATTTCTGCTATCAAAACGCTTTAACAGATGTGTTAAATATCACTCTTTTTGCACAGGCTTCATTCAGAGCGCGGAGCCGCAGCTCAATGCGCACAGGAGAAGTGTGCGGCCTGAGCCGAGCGCTCATGATCCTGTTAACCATGAACTAACTGTCACCCTCAGCTGCAGAGGAGGCGCCCCTCGGCCTTTCTCTCCTTCCCTCTCTCGGCTTTAAAAAAAAAAGCCCAGTGGAATAAAAAAAGCTTTATTTCTAAAGACGGTTTTGTTCTGCTATTTTAACCGGCTGAATAAAAGTGCATCTGTGATTTGATTTAAAACGCATTCATATGAGCGGACACTGAGACCCCTTATAAAACTCTTATTAAAGCGACTCGGAGCCTGATAGCCGTGTTCTGTCAGCTTTGCTCCTAAAAGCAGCGCAATGAGGCGCAAATGCATTGCGGGCCCAAAGAACAAAACAGTACGCTTAATTGTTTAAAATAAATGAATAAATAATAAATGAGAATTAAAACAAATAGTTTGATTTAGAATATAAACAAATGTTTATTGATTGTCATTTAGTTTATTTGTGGTAATTCTTTATTTGTATAGTTTTTGTTTTTTTGTGTCTTTTTTGTCATGTTGCCTATGCTCTAGACTTAATATTTTAATGTAGTCTAAATTTTGGTCTTCAAGTTAATTATTTTACACACAAATGTTTTACACTTTCAATCTTTTTTCCACCTAAAAAAGTCGCGCGTAATATCCAAAAACTGAGGTCTAATGGTGAGTCTGCGAAATTCCTTAAAAGTTTGAGCCAAATAATATTTATAATACTTATATTTAAACATATGTTTTTTCGACTAACATTTTTTTATGTTTCAATAGCCGAAATGTCTCATATCAGTAAAGGAACCACAGAAGAAAACGGCACGGTGTTTATCAAAAAAGGTTGCAATAAAACTTGTAATTTATTGAAGATTTATCCGTTCAGTCCACATTATCCGTCTCCTTTATTCAGTCAGGGACATCAGGGGGCTGAAGTGAAGCGGCCCGTCCGGCTCGCGTTATTTGGGATCAGCTCAGATCAAGTGGCTCAACATCAACGTAATATAAACCGGCCCACGATCCGATAATTAAAAAGGGAACGCCTCCCGTGAAGTGATCCTTTTGGACAGAGTCAACGCTTTTTTTTTTTTTTTTTAATCAGAGGTGCGTCTGCTTTACGGGCGCAAGGACGCGCAAAACAGGCGTTAAACACGGCGCGCCCGTCAGCGCAGCTACACCTCCGACCAGTAACGAGACCTTCAAAGCTTTTTTATGAGCCCATATTCCTTTACTTAGCGGCCCGAAAATCCTCCCTTTGTGAGCGGTAAGCAGATGGTTAGCAGGAAGCATGGGCTGCTCTGGCTGACCGAGACTAATTTCTTACGAGCTTTGCAAGCTTGCCACGTCCCCGCTCCTTTACCAGGCCGAGTAAAAACAGCTGGCCGCGGCTGAATTAAAGCCATTAAAAGCACATCTCTGAAATATTAGCGCCGAGAAACACCTCCTCCTCCACCACCCCTGATAGAGCCCGCTGAGCCCCCATCACTTCAGTGCCGTTACTGCGGGACCCATAGTAAAGTTTACATGACATTACAGAGACATGAGGTAGCCTCCATCAGCGGGTCAAACATTATTTATTACACTTTTATTATCGCGTATTTCTTCTCCTGTGTCGGTGGTGCGCATGTGTGATGTTCAAATGCTTTTTTTTTTTTTTTTTTTTTTTTTTTTTACCATCGTGTCGGCTTGCTTGTATTCAAAACGTCATTCATCCATTACTAAATATGGTATTTTAGCGCTGTATATGTGTCTAACATCCATATCGTCGCCCTCTCATTATGTTGACGCTCTCGCGACAGGCTGACGTCCCCCTCGGGATCTCCAACTGATGATTATCACTCATGGCATCGTTATCTACGAGGAGGATTACTCATATCAGTCATTTCTGATAGAATATAATAACCCTAAAGGGATTCCCCTGACACTTAAACTCATAATAAATCTTAATTAGTTGATTTTTTTTGTTCCAGCTTTGCACGATACAGACTTTAGAATATGATCGGATTATCACACTTTTTCTCCGGCGGAGCCAGTTTACCAAATAGATGAACTTAACCATTGTCTTGGCTCTCTTTCTGCTTCGTTAAGTGAAAGGGGGCTGAGTAAATATGTTACCCATGCATGAGAGGCTCTGTATGGGCCGCGCCATTGTGCCGCGGGTCCGACAGGTGGTTAACTGTTTATTATTCCCTCATTATTTATCGGTGACGTGGACGCACCGAGGAAAAGGGAACTCCCCATCCTTTCACTTCACCGGGGATGAACAGATTGTGCTGACTGGTTGCAGCCTCGTGCATGACACCGGTCACCAGTCCATCCATCTCCGCCCTGCGGCCATTCAGCCCGCATCCAAATCCATCAGGGTTTGGTTATACGCAAAAAAACGCTTCATTTCAGTTAACACATCCGTCCTGGCGAATTAGCCGGTGTGCTGTTACAGCACGTCCTCTCCCGATGCAGCCGGGCAGTGATGACGACACTGTGATGTTGTGAATGTTGCTACTGGAGGCGCTTCAAGAAAAGTTTAGAGAATAATGTTAAATCTGAGTGGCAGATGTTTGGTATCGTTGGATGTTGCCCTTTTTTATGGGGATTTTCTCTGTGATGTGACACAGGTGTGTGTGTGTGTGTGTGTGTGTGTGTTTGGTTGGGGGGGGTTATTAATTAATTTAATCAAATCATGATTAACTGTTATACATTATTTTACCCAATAATAAACAGGCTTAAGTTCAGTTGCAACCATCTCCATTTAAAAGGCTGCTTGTATATTGAATGTAATGCTTCATTCAAAATAACCCCAAACTATAAAATAACACTAAAGAAGGACTTCTGCACAAGAAAAACATTATTTTTGATGCTCAATCTTGCCGCCGTTATGTCAATTTTTAAGAACTGAACTTAAAATAATTTTTTTAAGTTAGCAGTTGTCATGAAGCATTTCTCAAACTTACTGCTTTTACTCAAGTTTTCAAATACTTTTGTCACCTTTTTCAGACTTGAGCCCAGTGATCCTTTAAAACGTCCCAGTCTGCATGAGTTTTTAAACGACGCTGAAGTGTATCCTCGCTCCTGCCATGAGCTGTTAACCAAACATCTATTTCAGCGGGTTCAGTTTGTGACCGGGCTTCACCTCAGCAGCGGCTCCCTCTTGGGGTGTTTTGGCCGCGGCTTCACCTCGGCTCGCCGGTGGCACTGAAGGTCCCTGCAGCATCTGGAGCGGGTGGTGCAAAAAAAAAGAAGTTCCCCGCTCAACGCTGAGCGAATTAGCAATGCCGCAAGATACAGAAGAGCAGTGACAAGCATTAAATCGATATTAACTTTGTATTAAACATGGGCCCCTCCCTCTTCCCCAAATGGACGGGAGCCATATCAGTGCACAAAGCGCTCTGTATGAACTCTAGCTGCACCTGTTCCCTCTCTCTTGGCCATGGGAGTTCAACTTCTTAGTTTCACCCCAGGCTCCTTTTCTCATCTCCTTCACCCCACACTGAATTCTTTCAGTTGGGGCTTTTGTCATCATGTTTGATCTCATCCTCACCCCGCCACCACCACCACCACGTTTACAGCTCATCAAATCACGCCGTTAAGAGCATCGATTTCACATTTGCGTTTTCACTAACTGTCCAGACAAGTTTCACTTCCAACCGCGGAAAGTTTTTGGAGAAGCAGAATCGCTCCCTCTCCGGCCCAGACTGGGACGCTTGCCTCCCCTCTCTGCTGTTCACTTATTAGCCGTTGTCAGTATGGATGTCGAGTGGTGTCCTAATCCTCTTAAAGCGCATGTTGGTACAGTTTGCATATCATTTTCTCATCTTGGAGAAAGGCCACAACCCTCTCTATTCACAGGGATTCCCTGTCCTCTTTCAGTGCAGCCACAGCCAAAAGCATTAGCATAATCTGACAACCAATACCATTGTCCGTGACCTTGTATGCAAAGTTAATTGCTCATTAATACCAGACAAAACAGAGGGGTGCAGAGGAAACACAGTAGTCCTCTAAATCCTTGTTTTAGAAGGGCCGGGCAGGCAGGTGGAACACCTTCCACTGGCTCATTAAACTCTACCTGAAATCATTCGATCAGTCGAATCTAAATATTTTAATTCTGGTTGCTGCAAAGAAAGCATCTGCGCTCATAAATAGTTGCTGTGTAACCAGCTTCTCTAGTTATATCTATAAACTGGCAGCGATATTGTATCAAATCACGCACACACACACACACACACACACACACACACACACACACACACACACACACATACACACACACAAAGACTTGCACACACTCCCTCAAAAGTATATACAATTTGTCACAGTGGCTCAGCGTTAATCAATTGCAAATGTATCTCTCTGCAAGTTTTAATCTCATCTCTACATTAGTTTCACGGATGCGGGCCGATTTGCAAGAGGAGCCTCCGCTCCGACCCCCCCCCCCCAGCACCTGGCAGTCTTTTCGGGTAGCGTCATGTAAACACCCACTGCTTCAACGGGTGCCCCGTCTGAGGACCCAAGCGTCACAGCGCAGCACGGAAAGAAGGCCAGGCTGTGTGGTTGTCAAGACCGGTTTAGCTTAGGAGTCCCGTCGTGACATTAGCGGTGACTCTCCTGGTCGAGCTGACCTGCGAGGCACTTGTTTGATACAGATATAGATATAGCGGCTAATATCTGATTATTATGGAATGAGCAGACACTAGACAGGGTTCAGGAGGCCACCACATGCAGCTGCCTAATACTGTCTTTGTGCTCTTCAGAGCTGCACAGCCGGCGAAGACAAGCTGGGGATGGATGAAAAATGCAATAAAATGCTTTGTTTAGGGTTTTTTTTTTTTTTTTTGCATGTTTTCACTTACATGGACCAAAAAGAGGAGGCTTTCAGTCTTGAACTACTGAAAAATAAGGAGCAACTTAAAGTTTTGCTTCACTTTCTTCCCTATTTATCCAAGAAAGTTTTGCTTGGGCTAAAACTTGCTATTTGAGGACTCCGGCCGGCAAGTTTGTTGTTTACTGCGGCTGGAGGCTGGAAGAAGTGTGTGTGTGTGTGTGTGTGTGTGTGTGTGTGTGTGTGTGTGTGTGTAGGAGGGGTAGCTTTGCGGGGCAGTTGAAGAAGAAGAAGAAGAAGAAGGAGAAGGAGAAGAAGAAGGTATGAATGGGGAAAGAAGGGGCTTGGGTGGAGGAGGGGATGCTTGACGGACTTCACTGCCTGTTGGCCCTGCAGTATTGATGCCGTGTTGGCCATATAATCGGATTGCCAGTGGGTGAAAGTGAGCCCGGGTGCTTATGTCAGTTTGCGTCTCGTCAAGCTGAATAATACGCATGGCCAGGGAGTGAAGCGGACGCTTGCCATTGAGAGCTCTCAGTACTTGTGGCTAAGCATTTCTAAAAGAGAGAAAAAGCCTCATTGGATTCATATATAATTCTCACTCAAGCGTTTTGATGCATTTGCATAACAGGAGGAAACCAGTGATCTTTTCAGTGCTGCTGCTGCTCCTGCTGCCCAAGTGTGCGTTTGCATGTGCCACTGTGTGTGTGCGTGTGCGCGAGTGTGTGTGTGTGTATTTGAAAGGGCCCTAGCTGAGCCCTGCATAAACAAGGCTGGACACGGTTCTTGCACTTGGCCTCTCATGATTAATCGAAGATCAACAACAAAACGACAGAACATTTAGCTTTTTCCACTTGTCTTCTTTCACGTAGAGGGGGAAAAAAAACAGGGCTGGGAGCAAGAGTTCAGTGTTTATGTTGTCATGAATGGACAGTGCTGACCTTCAGATTCTGTCTCTGCTGTATTCCAAACCATAGTTCTTTTGCCTCGTCAGCTGAGGCTCCTGCTGACTTTGGCCTCCATTTAAATGAGCGATTTGCACTTTTTAGACAGCATACAGTGGATGTATTTTAAGATTCTCCAAAGCCAATTTGAATATTTGGACCAATAGCGCTTTGGATCCACAAGCTGATCTCCTTTAAGTGTCATTGAACCTACATTGCAACCAGATTGAGAGAACAAAACATTTTTAATGGTCTTCTAGCACTGATAATACTGTTAAAGTGCTGATTTCTATCCTAATTTTCATCTTCTAAACCTTCAAACAAGGCAGTAACAATTTTTCAGGGAATGATGGAATGTTCTGGTCTCTTGACCTCAATCTAACAAAACCAGATCATCAACATCAAGGAAGTGAACTTAGTTGCAGTACAGGCCTCGCAAAGCACCATCAGGGAAGAGACTGCAGCTAGTGACTACAAATGGTATGATATCAGATATTAAAAGTCTTCATTTAAGATTATGTGAATTTGTCCAATTATATTTTGTCCCCTCAAATTCAGAGAATTATCTATAAAATGGACACAGTTGGTACACCGTTCATCCAATGTGGATGTAAACTGAAAGTAGTTCTGAAATAACTACAAATTATGAGTGACAGACAATTAATCACTGCCAATTTTTATGAATCAAGTGATTTATCAAGCAGAAGTGCAACTGTCCCCATAGAGTGTGACTCTGCTGGATCCTTATCTTGCATCTATACTCAACTCAAATGCTAGAACAAATGTGTTGCGCTAATGGCCTGGTTGGGTTTGGCATAAGAAACACTCCATCAGGGTTGGGGAAACATCATGTTTTCACTCAAAATGCTCAAAACACAGCTGGAAGATGACCCGATGTCACATTAAGAGTACCCAATTTTACTGCCACAAAGACAGCTGTAAAACATCCCAACAGAGGCTAAAATGACCCAGTCTTTTAGAATAAAATGGGAAGTGAAAGTGGTCTTGAACAGTGGTCTCTTGCTCAGCAGCCCTGAATAAAACTCAATTTAATGTGTCTGTGGTTTGCAGACACATACAATACCAACATCTTATCTTTGTGTTTGGCTCCTGTTCTACATCGGTGATGCAATAATCCAGCACAATACAGAGTTTGTTAAATATTTGACTTGGTAATGGACGGTAAATGGAATATCCATTGATAAAGCCGCAACAGCAGACACATGGTAAGAAAACATCTGTGGGCCTCAGTGTGAGGTGGTAGAAGCTAACACGGCTGCCATAGTTCTCTTCAACCCGGATGTGGACTATCAGCTGGTCCATTTACCCCGTTGAAACTCTGTGATGCATGATGACCGTCAGCACGGTGATGGTCTTTGGTCATACAGACAGCAGTAATGCGGTCGGACTGACTTTCCACGCAGCAGACCCCCCAGGTCTGATTCCTGGAGCAGTCAAAGTTCTGCATCTCAAAGTCACATACATCCATTTGGAGCCACTGGCCTGTGCTGGATCCCAGTCCCAGTGTGGCCTGTAATTGATCCCATCATTGCATTATGAGGCATCTAATGGGCCCTAGGTGAGGTGACCTCCATTCCACCGGGTCTTTCACTCCCCCTTTCTGCTTGTCACTTCTCCAAACCATCACTCGTCTATCCCTTTCACCACGTCCTGCAGTCCATTTCACCCTTTCTTCTTCTTCGCGCCTCCTCTCTCCTCAGGTTTAGCAGCCACGTTGAGCTCGGATTCAGCTTAATGAGCGAGAAATGACACAGTTTATCCAGATCAGAGACAGTGAGACGCAGGGTTACTTTCATGTTTTTTGTTTTTTTTCTTCTCCCTGCTATCAGCTGAGTGAACAATTAGAGACCGGGATCGCGAGCGGCCTTTCATGATGACCAGGATGTGGGGTTAAGTCAGTCCACCAGAACCATGGAGGAGAAAAAATATTCAGATACTTGATAGATGAATAAAGTCTGTAAATCTGGCTCTTAATCTTCAACTTTTCCATACATTGTCTAACTCCCATCATTCAAAGCTGCGTGAGTGATTATCTCAAAGTACTTTTTTTTTTATATCATCTGTAGCTGGAAAGTCCTAGAGACCTCTTGCACTTGTACAAAAGCCGAAATGGAAGGGACAGGGGGAAGGGTCATCTATTGCAGAGTGACCTCTGCTCTGCAGGGCCAAATGATAAGACACTTAAGGTCAAGGAGAGCACAATGGCCTGAGAGAGAGTCCACTCCAAAGACAAGAAGCCGCAGAGCAGGAATTTGAAACGTCCACTTGCCTTCAGAAAATCACTTGAGGTAAAGCTTCCAGAGGAGACGCCATCCTTTCAATTGGCAAAACCTGAGCTAAGTTAAAGATGGAAGGAGCTCAGTCAGCTCTTAATCCTTGCCTTCTGTTTAGGGAATATGAAAGATGTAAAAAAAAAACTGTCCTGTGACCCATTGTTTGCCGTGCCACACACGTAGACAGTTTTTTGGATCCAGTAGTTTTTGCTTTTCTAGTTTACCATGAGACGGTGTGACTCCACCTATTATCCATGGCCATGCTTCTCCTTTAACATTTTCCCATCGCCCTGCCTTTGTGTCTACAGTTTGATGGATCTTTGCGGTCTTTTCTCTGAGGCAGATACAGCGGGACGAGCGGGGACTAATTGATCAAGGGAGAAGCAAATCTCAGTGTCACAGTCTGAGAGTCCAACCCTGTTAGCTTTTACGACGTGTGTCCAACCAGCGCAGCCGGTCCAGATCTCCAGCAGTCTCAGAGATCCCGGCAGATGGATGGGAAATCACATCTAACATTTGTTGTTAAGCGGCAGACACATAGTTTTGACCTTGCTCTTCCTTGAAGTAAATCTGCCGCGATCATTCATGCCATCTGAGAATGTGAATGTGTGCCACACACACACACATACACACACACACACACACACACACACACACACACAAAAAAAAACAGATATTCGCGAATAACTGTTAAAAGGATGTTTGCAGCCTGTGAGGGATGGCCTGTGAAAAGAGGCGAGGATGAGATGACAAGTGGGCGATCACGGTATAATGAAAGATTTACAGAATAATGACACATATGTTCCAATTTTACACCATTCACTGAACTGGAGCAATATTTCAAGGATTAGCGATGACAGGCCATGATGGGCCGTCTCCTGAGTCCAGGGATCACGGCTGCATTCACATGCAAAGAGACCGACACGCTCACACACATACAAACAGGCACGCACACTTTGAAGCGAATGTTTTTACTCCTCTTTCATATGAAAATAAATTTTTTTTAATGACCGGCAGGCACAGAGAATGTCCGTCACACTCGGCCCCTTCCCCTCCGCAAGTCCGCAAAGTTGGCGCAATAATGGCATTAAGGGGGCGTGCGGGAAAACTAATTAATAAAAGCACTATCAATTCATTCGCTATTGCAACATCTGACAAAGAGCGCAGAATTACGAGTGCATGAGAGCAAGAGACAGTTGGCAAGGGTGGCCGGTTGAGAAAGCTCTTTTCAGCCTCCCTGAAGTCCTTCATACTCACAGAGGAGATGACAAAGAGCACCAGTTAATTAGCAAGAAGTAGCATCTCAAGGAGGACTGCGAAGAAAACCTCCATTCACTCCCTCTGCTCACCTCTCGCTTATGAGAAAGACTGAAGGGTTGGGAAGGGGGGGGGGGGGGCGGCGGCTAAGGAGAGCAGGCTAAGCTCAGACTGAGAGCCCGGCCTGCCTGCATGGGGCTGATTTGCTTGATTTAATTTGGACAGTCACTCCTTTAATTTGCAAGGTCATTGTATCTAACGGGGAGTTTCTATTAAGGCCGGCGAACAAGTGAAGGCCCTGGAGTGCAAGTCAACGATGTCCCCCTTCTGTCTGCTGGATGAGACGTGGGAGGACGTGGAGGAGGAAAGAGGATGAGAAGAAGAAGGATAAAGCCGAGAGGGGGATTTGGAGAGAGGGTGAAGTTTTAATTAAGGCACTTCTCTGTTTCTAAGCAGACTAATTTAGCCATAGTTCCTCACAAGTGTCTGAGACGATAGAAACAGAGGTGAGGGTGAGGGCTGGAGGGCAGCCTATATTAGATCTATTGTCGGGGAAGATTTTGAAGTGCCCGAATGTGTCATTAAAAAGAAAATAACAGTTGGAGAGGAAAAAAAAGACAGCTAAGCAGTCGGCCTGCTTTCCCTCAATAGAACAGAACCGAACAAAATCTTCACCTTCTATTTGGCAAAATTTACTGTTACTCCGCACAGAGTTTGATTTAAACTGGGTGATTTTTTCCAGTGGTGGAAATGCAGATTGGGAAATAATGTAAAAGACCCGAGCAATTAGCATTTACCATCGAAACACGAGCAGAAGGGCAACAGCTTGCAAATAAATCTCTGACGGAGGGAACCTCGTTGGTTTAAATGCCGGTTTTGTTTCACTTGTTTAAATGGAGGCCTGATCAGAGCAAAGAAGTCCCCCGAGGTCCACGGGCTGAGGTGCAGACAAAGGTAGGCCTGCCTGTGCCACGGTCCCTGAGGACTGAGGAATATGCAAAGCCCTGCACCTCCAAACTGAGGCTGAATTTGAATGGCTTAAAACCAGGCTGCACCATAAGGAGGCAACATTCAGCCCCTATAGCCGCTTGGCTTTACATATAAAGGTTAGAAAATGTAAATGTATGACAGTGACTGGGAAGTCAGGGGTTTAGGAATGGAAATGCATGTTTGTATAATGTCACCGCTGGCAAAGGGGGGAAGGCTAATTAGTGGTTAAACAAATGAAAAATAATGATTTACTGTAAAACGTTGTTAGAAATGTCCCCCCGTGCATAACTCTGGAGCGGCAGGAGGGCTGAAAAAAAAAACAAAAAAAAACAAAACAGTTGAGTTCATTGCCTGTGACAGACAGTGTCAATCAAACTGCAGTGTGGAAAGGCTCACCGCCCAGGTCTTTGAGGGCGCATTGACTCTGTTCATCTTCACTGCACAGGTCCACACTGTTGAGGAGCGGCTACACAGGAGCTGAGCAGCATTCAAAATGTCCGTTTGGGGTTTTTTTGCACTCTGTTGTAGTCTGCAGAACACGTCATTCGACTGAATGAAAACTTTTCTTTGCTCTTTGTTTTCTCCATCATCCCTACTTGGCTTTTTAGTCAGCTGCAGTACTGAAAAAAAGTAAAAGTATTCATACATCAAAAGTAATAATTATTGTCAGAAAATCTTTTTGAGACTGTTAGAAAAATTTTAACTCCCACATGAGGTACAAATACACCCAGCATATGTCAAGGTTTGGAGATTTCTCATTGTTTTTTTCTTGTTGAGTAAATTAGTGCCTGTGACACGGCCCAGTACAAACTGTAGGAATTATGATTCTTTTCTGTCAGGAGGACTAAAGAAGGAAGTAGTGAGATGCTGTTATAGAGGCACAGCATCGTGGTGGGTGGATGGGAGAGCCAGAGATGAACAGAGATCGCCGTTCACTTCCTGTTTCCTCCCAACAGTTAATGTTGGTTTCTGTTACCCATGGATGATGTTGTTTTCTCACATAATCATGTGGTCATTACTATAACCAAGTTGACAGAAGTCACCTAACTTTAACCATGACCCTTGACTCAGCCTGACCAACCTTAACCACTGTGTTGCCAGATCACAAAAACATGTATTTTTCTTGCAGTGATTTGTTACTGTCAGACAAAACATATCTTATCAGTAGTAGGCAAAACTCTCAGAGATTTATTCCTAACAAATATTTTATGAGCTTGTATCTATCTACCAAGTAAAACCAATGCACAATGGGGGGCAGAAAAGTGATGTTAAAAGAAAGTTAAAAGGCATTTAAAATGCATTAAAAAAATGTAGGAAGACATCAAGAAACAACACATTAAAACAAAGTAGGCTAAAGTATAACAGGTTCAACAGAGGCAAGACTAGTCACAGTGCAGTTCAAAGCCTTAAAATTGACTGGAGTCAACAATCTCCATAGATGGAAGGCAAGGCTCCAGTATGTCAAAAAAAAAAACCCTGTTCCTGAAGTACTTAGTAACTAAGTAAATGTATTCAGTAACTTCCTTCCTCTGATCAGCTTGGACAAATCAGTCAGCTCCTCCTGTCGTGTCAGTGAGCGTCAGATGGATTCTTCCTGCAGCCAGGAAACTGCTGACAGGAGCCACAACAGTGCTAACTAGGGCCTTTAGACATGCAGGCTAATGGTTAGCCTGCAGGGATAACATCGCCGTTTCAGCATCTGTGTCTTTCATGTGTCAACAGGAAGGAAGACAACCGACAGAGGGCAGGACTTCTGTTTCCTGCCACTGTTCAACTTGATCGGCTGTCAAATTTGAAAAGGCTTTAAGGAGTGCACAGCCTATGAGATGTGATTATTTTTTTGACATCTGCGATGAGGTATTAGGGTTAGGGTCAGTGATACGGATGGAGGAAGTTGACAAAATAATTCTCTCCGAAAACATCTAACTGGAGAATACTGATACCAAAGTCCTTCCTTCAAGTCAAGATAAATGAACCCTAGCGGGGCGACGGTACGTCATGAATATCCAAATAGCACCGTCGCGCCTTCAGCCGTGAATAAGGAAATGTTGACTGTCCATTTTCGTGACTCATGAACTTTTGGAAGCATTAAAAAGGTTGGGAGAAAGGCGAAGACCTGTTTTTGAGGAAGTGTGGAGACTTTTTCGGAGGGAGGAGGGTTTCAGGGGTTGTGCTCAAATCCCCAGAAAATTCAAAGTGAGAGAGCGGAGGGGGTGGATCTGCCAGAGGAGGAGGGTGGAGGGTGATGTATGGAAGCGTAAGAGTAAGAGTTTATTCACTGGTGTCTGAGGGAGCCTTTCAGAGCCACTGAGTGAGTGTCTATAGCGGGGCAATCAACCATAGGACTAGGAGGCTTTATCTCTAAAATACAACCCCACCTCCACCACCCCGCTCCACCCTTCACACACACACACACACACACACACACACACACACACACACACACACACACACACACACACACACACACACTCTCTCTCTCTCTCTCACACACACACACACACACACACACACACACACACACACACACACACACACACACACACACTGTCCCCGGTACCTGTGAGAGCCTCTCATGTGCGGCTAAGGGTGCCATTGAGGGAGACAGGAGGGAGAATGGGCTGTGAGGGACAAACAATCCTGAGGAGTCTATCATTCTGTGTGGTGTTGTCTTAGGGCCTGAATAGAGCCAGTGTGACCTGCCCACCACCACCACCACCCCCTCCTCCTCTCTTCTTCATCAACCCCTCCTATCTGCTGCCAACCACTTCACAAACTACCACCGCCCCGCACCTCCAACCGTCCTTCTGAACTTCATTTTCACAAACAACAACTATCTTCTCCAGCCAGGGTTCTCATTTTGATGTGATCAATTTGATACTGAGTGTCTTCTAATACAGAGTCCCATCCAATTCTTCACTTTAAAAGCTGATTAAATGTGTCTCACACATTGGAATAACATTTAGCATCCTGAATTCCGCACACATTGTTTTTCACAAGCTACTTGATCCAAATACTGAAGATCAGCTGAAGATTCGTAACAAGAAAACTAATCAGTTTCATCACATTTTCCTTTAGAGAATGCAACGCCTGAAAATGACACAGACACCAGAGGGAAGACTGATCACTCTTCCGTTGGAAGTTTAGTTGTTTCACCC
This sequence comes from Sparidentex hasta, assembly GCA_030272975.1. NCBI lineage: Eukaryota > Metazoa > Chordata > Actinopteri > Spariformes > Sparidae > Sparidentex > Sparidentex hasta. The sequence goes on along the minus strand of JARJLU010012817.1, from coordinate 4,512 downwards.
AAGTTGTTGTGATACTGCTCGCTGAATGCTTGGTCTGATCAAAAAGGAGAGAAAGTACATTTACCCCATTCAATTTAACACGTATTGCACGTCAGACTCCATAGATTTTGGCTGAAAATTTTGACCATGAACGTGCTAAAAGAGCGAATGGCCCTCTGAATCCGACCTAATGAGCATGATTTTTCTCGTCAGAGTTTCCTGATAATGAGTTAAAGTGACATACTTAGTCAGTTAGAGTTAAAAATGGTAAAACGTTAAGTTAAAAATACAGCTTTTTCTTTCAGTGTCAGACTCTTTCAAAAACAAAGAAACAAGTACAAAAATATGAACCTTACCTGAGTCATTCCTGTATCTTATAAATGGTTACTTATACTCAAATAAAATATATAAGAACAGAGGAGACCTACTTCACATATTTATCACTGACAATACTGCCATTTTAATACTCATAAAAAGCTGTTTCTTTGCAGTCAAACTGCAATTACACAGAGACCAAATTCATGAAGAAATTTATTTGAAGTTGCAAATATTGAAGAATCCGATTTTAGGTTCTGTATTTCCAGAAGAGATGAGATGAGATGTTCCTTTATTGATCTCCGTTGGGAGAAATTCACAGGTAACACAGCAGTACAGAGGGAAATAAGTAGCAAAGAATCAAATAACATTTTGAATACAAATATAATTAAAAAAAAAAAACAATTTGCATAAAAATAAACGTACTATATGCAGCTAAATGTGACTGTGAAAATGTGCAATGTGCAGGGTTCTGAGATCATAAATAACAATAATGTGCAAAGTGCTATAAAAGGATATCCATCAGCTTTAAGTATTTGCTACATAATCAAATGGAAATAAAAAGAACATTATGACAAACACTGCTTACGTCTATGTAAATTATTATATTGACATGAAAACCACAGAAAACTCAGGAAAACTCTGATTTCCCAGTGACATTTTGAAAGGTGTTAAAATGGAAAAGGACTTTTAGAGACAGTTTTGATACTGCCTCAAATTAACACTGGCGCTGCGTCGAAAAATTGTGTTACCATACAAAATAAGTATATGGCAACTCTGTGATAGAGGTTAGGGAAGGATTGTGGTTATGGGAAATAATGCATGGTTCAAATAAATAAGGTAGTAAGTAAGGTGGTGGTTAAGATAAGGCAACTAAAACTTTGGCAAAGTTTGGGAAATACTGCTTTCATAACTTGTATTTCATTATTTGTATTTCATCTTCTCACATGTATCTGTAGCAAACCCCACACACGTCTCTTTGTACCTAGAATCCTAAAAATTATGTTCACATTGGACAATTCTGCCACTGCTCAGGGCCAATGCAGTATGTAGTGTGCTCCTAATAGAGCAATGTAGAAAATCACGATATGGAGGTTGGGTTGGTGCGTGAATGCTTAACACATCCAAGTTCCATGTGAGGAGACTTTAGGCTCCAATGGCTGATGTGCAATTATCTATTTTCTAAATGTATTTTACTATAGCCAGAATGTTTTACCCGAGAAAGTTTCGCAAAAGCCAGTTGGAGAAGTTTTTTCAGAGCAGTCATTTTGGAAGCCATGGAACAACCTATTTTGTCCTTCCAGTAAGGACACTTATTGGTGTCACTACAGTGCTGTCATTTAAAACAAATTAGAAGGCTGCATTTTTTTTGCACTACTATTGGTCTGAAACAGCCTTGAAGCCTTTCAAATTCTTTGGCTCCTCTTTGGTTAAATGCACCCTTTGAGTTCACAGACTCACTGTACTAAAAGTCCTAATTTCCCGTCGGGCAGAGACTCTTCCATCGGGCTCCTCTGTGTGGGAAAGGCAGGAGGACCATGTCTCATTCAAACATATGGTCCTCTGATTCCCCTTGCCTGATCTGTCTGCAGCATCTGTTGCCAAGTGCTCCACACAGACAGACACTGTGACCAACAGCATTGTGTCGATGTGTGTGTTAGTGTAGATGACACTAGAAGAGAAGGCCAGTGGGGGTGCCCAGAGTTGGTGCAAGGGGTACGGGGAGGGAATGGGGCTGGTGGCTGCTGGGGTAAGGTGGGGGGTACGAGGGCACCAGAAGGGCGTAAAGAGAAAGGCAGAGAATACAGTCATTACCCACCCAGGGCTATTCCTCTCTGGCCCATTAGCTGCTGGCGGCCGTGACCAATTGGGTTTTGTCACTCCTAGCAGGGTCATCCAGTGGTGGTCTGGGCCTTTTCTATAATGGACGCTCACTCAGCCGTCCTCACACAAAACCTTTAAGAAGGAGTGAAATTCTCTCCCTGACTCTCTCTCTCTCCTCTCCCTCTCGGTTTAAAAAGACCCAGTCAGGCAAGAGAGAGAAAGAGTGAAAAGTGATCATGAAAGGAGATTTGTTGCGATGTGAGGCGCGCAGGGAAGTGATCGTTTAGACACACGTGGGGTGAAGGGGACTCCATGGCGGTGGGTCTTGTTAACCCTCTTGACTCGTATGCCAGCAACCAAATCAAATTGTTCCGTGCCTCAGCGTCTGAGGACGTGGTTCCTTGTGGGAAAAGCTCACAACTTCACAACTGGCGGCGTGTGTAATTCTCAAAGTGGGAAGGAGGAATTTGAATGGGCCATGGCAGATTATCCAGCATGTATGAACACTGATCCTTGAACTCGGACGGTTAAAACTGCGCCGCTGAAATGGCAGAGATGGTAGTCTGCCTTTCCAGTTTGATTCCAGGCTGGTGACTCATGAGAAAGAGGTGCGAGAGAGGGGACAAAGGTGACAGAGGAAAAAGATGAGAGGTATGGCTTTCATTTGTTCCCTGAATGATAATGAAGCCCCCTCTTCCTCCCACAACTTGTTATAAATCATTACCGAAAAATGAATGAAAACATATTTGCTATTCTCATGTGAAAACCGTGAACTGAGTGTTCCTCTGGCAGCTGAAAGATACCCATCTTCACATTTTGGGCTTAAAACAGCCACCAGAGACGCTCAAAAACACGTCAAGAGTTCATTTTTGGGGGATTCGAGGTTCCCATGCAGACAAAAATAATTGTGTGCACATAAATGCATTATTCCATCCAGTGTGAGTTGTGTATGTCTGTCTGTGTGTGGGTGTGTTTTTTTTTGTCCGGTCCGACGCTGAATAAAAGGCCAGTTAGCCACCTAGCGGGCTACTAATTCTCCATGTCAAATACAATGGCCGCAATTATATGGTAATCAGTGTTGGTGGCTCATACCTTTCTGCTGCTTTCTGTGAGTGTGTGTCTGGCCAAGCTGCTCCTCAGGGAGACGGTTAGTCACGGCTTATTATTGACCCATTAGACACCCGTCCCACTGCCAGAAAGAAGCCAGTCGGCTCACAGGCCGCGCTGCATTCACTGAACAACAATAACGAGAGGGAGACTGAAAATGAAGTTAATCATTTTGTTATCTGTGGACCGAATGAATAAACTCATTGGTGCCAAACCGGGATTCAGATCGTTATCTTTTAAAGGGCTATTTCTAGTGGTTTCTCATGTTTAACATCATAGATAAACACTTATCGAGGCACGCGGCTGTGTGTATCAGACAGTTGGGTGTATTTTTTAATTATTTTTTTTTACAATCGCGGGGATCCAATTATTCATCCATGACACATGAAAATCAATGAGCCAGTTCTTCAAACGCTCTCGTGTTGTGCAAACTATTAAAGTGAACATCAAGTCCACATTCATTTAAAAATATAAAATTCAATCACTATCACGAGTAAGTACATATTGACTTTTCCAATCAATATGCACTTAACCTCAATACCGCTCAGAGACAATGTAACTTTGACAAGGAGAGAACATCGAGGTCACGATGATAGATTATGAGAGTTTGCTCATGTTTTCATACAGAAATGAAGGAAAACAAGTGGCTGCCTTTAACTGCAGAGGAGTATGTGAAAATCTAAAAACTGTGTCGCATTGATTCCCAAAAATAGATAGGAACTGTTTGCCGATGCATTTCAATAGTGGCCGGATTTCATTTGACTATCTATCTATATTTCATATCGCTATCATTTTTGTTTAAACTTGAGGATGACCTGTTTACTACAAGTTAGAAGATTACCATGCAAAGCACGCTCATGACATGACGCAGGCCCGTGAAGACATTCTCTTTCAGAACGTGTCCTCTCTTTGTTGCCCCTTCTCTTCGTCATATAATCGACAAATGTGTTGTTTTGATATAATCCCCCAGATCTGTCAACTCTGAAGCTTGCCCTCTGCTCCCCCGTCCCTCCGCCCTCCCCCCCACCACCCCACCCCGCAACACACCCACACAGACCCCTCTGCCACCTCCTCTCCAGTCCCCACCCCTGCAAAGCAAAGCTCTCTTTGTTAACCTAATGTGCTTTTACCAGTTGCTTTCTGCCAGCGAGACATCTGCTGTGTGCAACCAGTCAATATTGTGAGGACAGTTCAAAGCGGCCAGTTCATTATCTGTGTCAGCTTAACAACCCAAAGGTAGCGGTCTAAGGGACACAAGGAGGAGGAGGAGGGGGAGGAGGAGGGGGG